>WTSP01022581.1:0-33546 GCA_025331215.1 Actenoides lindsayi
AGCTAAGCTTCAGCTGTAGGTGGGTGATCATGGCAGGGGCAGGCCTTTGTGACATATGGGAGGCAGCAGGGTTGGTTTTGGCCGAGGCAACGCCTCTCCCCACCCAGCCCACCTGAGTTTCCAGCCGGTACTGCTGCTGCCAGCGCCTCCCTCCCAGCCCCGGGTGTCGGGCTCAGCACACCGAGCAGCTGTTGGTCTTGTTCATGGGAGGCCTCAGCATCTGCTCCTTGGGCAACGTCTCCCTCCTCTTGCAGAGTGCTGGGCTGAGCCGGCTGGGCAGGTTGGCTTGCTGCAGCAGCTCCCTGAAGACCTCCAGGACGTTCTCGTTGTCTTTGGCCGATGTCTCCACGAAGCGGCTGTTCCAGTCCAGCTCCACCAGTGACAGGGCGTCCTCCGATGGCACCTGCCGCTCGCTGCCGCTCTCTGCCTTGTTGCCGACCACCACGATGGGAGGGAACTTGTCTTCCTTCACCTCCAGGATCTCCTCCCGCAAGCTCTTGACGCTCTCAAAGGACTCGGCATCGTCTACGGCGTAGACCAGGGCAAAGGCGTCGCTGTTCTGGATCGAGAGCTTCCTCATGGCCGGGAAGGAGTAGCTGCCGCTGGTGTCCAGTATTTCCACCTTGACCGTGTCCCCGCTCACCTCGTACTCCTTGCTGTGCAGCTCCTCCACCGTGCGCCGGTGTTTGGGCTCGAAGGTGTCCATCAGGAAGCGGCGGATGAGGGCTGTCTTGCCCACGCCGGCAGCACCCAAGAATACCAACCGCACGTGGTTCTTCTCTTTCACCACTGGGGACATGGCTGGGCTCGGAGGAACAGGATGCTTCGCAGCTGGTGCTCACCCCAAGAGTGTCCCTGGGTGGCTGCCGCCTCGGTGTCCGTCCGTCTGTCCGTCCTTCCCCTGCACCGGCTCGGTGCAGCCAGGGGAGTTCGGTGCCACCTTCCCGCAAACTTCTTCCAGCTGTTCTGCAGTGGATGCTACGGCTTCCAAGTCCTGCTCATCTTTTATCCTGGTTTCTCTCTGCCATGTGGCGCCAGACTGTCCAATCTCTGCAGGTTGGGGGTGCTGAAGGAGGGAGGGCAGGGAGGGAGGAGAGCGGGGTGCTCCGGGCCAATCCGCAGCGCTCAGTCCTGGAAAAGCACTCCAGCCCTGTGTCATTTGCCTGCACTCCCTGCCGCTGCCGGTAGCGCCAGGGAGCCGGCGGCTTGGCAGCCGTCACGCTGCATGATCTGTCCTGCCCTTTCCTCCTCCCTGCAGCTTAGCCTGTGTTTGTTGGCGTGGGCTGGCTGGCAGCAGGGGAGCTCCCCGGGACACCCCCACCCATTGGGTGGGCGATGGCTGGACATGGCAGGGGCCGAACGGTGCCACCCGCAATGCTTCTTGCGCTTCCGTGGGGCTGGGAGACTTGCTTGTAGATGGGGTCGCTGCAAACCTGCCCAACTCTTCCATGAGCCTATGAAATGCCCGACCTGAGGGGGAAAATAAGTTCACCCTGAAACCCGTGTGTCATAACCGCCATGTTCAGCTGTCAGTTATTCTGTGATTTTATGAACTATTTACCCGAAGGGGACAACAGAATCTCCCTGCAAACGATGCATCGTGCCCTCCACGAGCAGATGCCCAGCGGAACGGTGGCCGGCACCCAGCTCCGGCAGAACCAGCACCCGGAGCGGTTGAGTTGGTCGATCTGCCGCGTGTCAGCCCCTGTCTCGTGTGGACGGGCATCGCCTCTGGAAGGGGCTTTGCTCCCAGAGCTGCAGGTTGCCCCAACTGGATGGGATTCCTCAAGTCACCTTCCCTTTTTCATGCCAGAGTTGTTTCAGAAGCTGAATTATGTGAAGCGTAAATACAACGGGAATTTGCTCAAAAGTTAAAGTAAGGTTTTATCCTAAACATGTTGGTGTTTTTTTTCTAGTTTTGGGCTCATTCTTACAGTCTGAACACAGTTGGTTTTCCTTCCATAGCGAAGTACCAGTTTCAGTGTTTAGTTCTGGCTGAATTTATTCAGTTGATTTCCAAAGCCCTTTTTACAAGAGTTATTTCTGCCTCTTAATTCCCTGGTTGTCGTTACATTTCAGCCGTGTTAAGAGCTTTCCCTATTACCGGGAGAGCCAAGTGATTGCACTGGGGTGAGCAGAGTCCCGTCCTCAGCCCAGCCTGCCCTGGCAGAAGGGGAGGGTTGGGTTCCTCACAGAGCTGACAGTGAGACTGGTGTCCAGAAAATCCCAGTATGCCATAACACCCTGTAGGGTTCTGCCCCATCTGGTGATGCACCTTCATTCGCTACCGTGAAGCTCTTTCTGGAGACACTTTCTGTGCCATGAGGAGAGCACAACGGTGATGCCAAGGACTAAGCCACAGGAGTCAGAAGGAGATGAGGGTGCAGAAGATGTTATGGCACAGCCATAGGACCTTGGCGAGTGAAATACCAGGAGGAGTGGATGAGCAGTGGGTGCCAGGTTTGGACACGTGAACAAAGCAGTGATTGTTTTGGTGCCTGCCGTGCCATTGACGTCGGTGGAAAGGAAGACCCAAAGATGGTGAGGAAGCGGGGCTTGACAAGTGATCCCACCCCAGTTTTGGAAGCTGTCTAAAGCCAAAAACTGTTCTAATTAGAAATTAATTTGGTTAATGCATAAGGAAAAAGGTCTTTCCTGTGAGGGTGCCAGAGAGGTTGTAGAGTCTCCTTCTCTGGAGAGATTCCTGGACAATGTGATCCTGGGCCCCCAGTTCTGGGTGACCCTGCTGGAGCAGGGGCTTGGATGAGCTGATCCCCAGAGGTCCCTTCCAACCTCCACCATGCTGGGATTCTTTGTGCTTAACTAGATATAGTGATGGGTTTTCAAGAGGGGAGATGAAAGGGGTTCCTGCAGCCCCTCCCGGACAGCTATGGCGAAGCTCCACAGGGCTCAGCCAACCCTCGGGAGGTGCCAGGGGCCCGTGCAATGCCCACACTGCTGCTCACTTTCCCAGGATTTCATTCTAAAGGGCCTCACAATACACAGCATCTCTTAGAGGTGCATAAGTGGTGTCCAAAGATGAAGGAAGAACCCGTGGCAGGAGGGACTGGGGAGCCCAGACTCCAGAAACCCCGGGAAGGAGCCGCGAGCTGACGGACACGCTGGGAAGCGCTGAGCAGCAGCACCAGCCATGGAGGAGTGCCCTGATTGGGGCCAGCAAGGTGACCCTGGTGCTGTGGGACCCGGCCCCGGGTCACCTCACTACCTCTGCCTGGGGTTGGAGTTGTTCTGCAGAGTGGCTGTGTCCTGCGTGGTCTGGCCGGGGCCAAGTGTCAGCTTAGACAAAGGCTTGTGTTGGAGAGCAGGAGCTGCCCTGGCCGGGCGCTGCGGTCGCGCTCAGCCTGTCTGCACATCCCCAGTGATTTCTCACATCAGTTGTCTCCCCTTCCTTCCCACATCTGTGCTGCTATGGTTACCGAGAGCCTGCGCGGCTTTAAATCTCCCTCAGAGCAATGGAGGATTTCAGGGGTAATCTTGTTAAGAGATGAGCAATGAATATTTCCAAAGGCCTTTTGCATGAATATCTCGTTCCGTATTAGCTCATGTCCACTGACAGCGGGGAAGGCAACGCGCTGGGCAGGGGGGGGGGATGATGGCTGCAAGGAAGGCAAGAAACCAGAGAAGGATGAATGTAGCGACTTGTTTCCCACTGCAGCCTTTTGTGCCCAGAATGATGTCCCTAAATACTGTCATTTTCAAGGGGGGATTGGCCAGCCAGCTTGTAGTCAGGTATTTAAAAAAAAAAAATAATTAAAGCCTATGTTTTCCCCAGGGAAAGACTCATTGAACCCTTATGGGCACTCGCAGAGGGGGTCTACGCATGGCTGAGTCCTACAGAAAAGCTCTGCATCCCACAAGCTGGGCATTGGACTGTGGGGGCCAATTGGAGGCCACCCCTCGAATCCTGCATTCAGTCTTGGGCCCCTCACTCCCCTACCTCCAGGACAACAGGCAATGACCTCAGGTTGTGCCAGGGGAGATTTAGGTTGGACCTGAGGAACGCTTTCTTCCCTGCAAGGGACATGGGTTAGTGGTGACCATGGCAGTGCTGGGTTCACAGTTGGACTTGATGATCTTAAAGGTCTCTTCCAACCCAAAATTTTCTGTGACCCTATGACCCAGACCCACTGAGATGCTGAGTGAAGCCAAGATGGCTTTTGGCTTCAGTAGGGCTGTAGGAGCAGCCAAGATCCATCCCCTGTGGGGTTTGGTAATTCAGGTGGAGTGCTGGATCCTGCACCAAGGGAACTGGAGTGTGGCAGGGGCAAGGCTTGTGCCAGCACTGAGCTGGAGAGAGTGCTCACGGGAGAGGGGACCATCACACCCTGGGGAGAGGGGGAGGCAGTGACCTGCCTGCAAGGGATCCGGGAGGGCGAACAGCCCTGAGCTGTTGGCAGGGAGGAGTGCAGGCAGTGGGAGGAAGGACGAAGGGATGACAGCAGTGATGGGCAGGAGCTAGAATTTGGGTCTGGGGCAGGTGGAGCCCCACAGGCAGATCTGGAGCAAGAGGCGCTTGGAGACGTGAGACAAGAAGGTTCTTGGTCATCCTTTACCCCAAAGCCAACCCTCTGCAAGGCCAAGGAGCAGTGGGATAACCTGTTGGCACAAAGGATGGTCCCCAAGGTCCCAGCCAATGCCAGGGCTCAGGCAGAGCAGCAAGCTGAACTTGAAATGCTGGCCAGCCCCTGCCCAAGTACAGCCCCCATGGGCTGGGCAGCCTTCAGCAGTCAAGAGAGGGCAGTTTGGGGCAGAATGCTGGAAACTGGTGTGTATGCTCCTTCTTCCCACCATGTGATGGTGAGCAAGAGCTGGGGAGCAGCAGCAGATGCTGGGAGCAGGGTAGGCACAGGGAGGAGGGCAAGAGAGGGAGCTGGACCCCTACCCCTGGAAAAAGCCAACATCACTTAGTATAGAAAAAGCTCCGGAGTCTGCACAAGTAACACACGGCTCTCCCGCTGCTGTTCACAGCCCAGAACATGGGACACTGATGCCTCCTCTGTTCCTGAACCAGTCCATGCCCAGGAGAGCTGTGGCTGCTCTGCTGGAGGGGTGTGAGCTGAGCTTTCCCAAATAAAGGTCCTAATCATAGAATCATAGAATGTTAGGGGTTGGAAAGGACCTAGAAAGATCATCTAGTCCAACCCCCCTGCCAGAGCAGGATCACCTAGACCAAATCACACAGGAACATGTCCAGGCAGGTTTTGAATGTCTCCAGAGCAGGAGACTCCACAACCCCCCTGGGCAGCCCGTTCCAGTGTCTTGTCACCCTCACAGTGAAAAAGTTTTACCTTGTGTTTACCCTGAATCTCTTGTGCTCCAACTTACTCCCACTGCTTCTTGTCCTAACATTGGATGACATTGAGGAGGGTCTGGCTCCATCCTCCTTACACTCGCCCTGAACATATTTATAGACATTACTGAGGTCCCCCCTCAGTCTCCTCCAGGCTAAAGAGCCCCAGCTCTCTCAGCCTCTCCTCAGAAGGGAGATGCTCCACTCCCTTAATAATCTTGGTGGCCCTGCACTGGTCTCTCTCCAGTATCTCTTTGTCCTTCTTGAACTGAATGTTCTGCTGAGTTCTGCTGCACCTTTTACAAACATTCATTGTTTCCTCCCTAGCAAGCCTTGCGTTTCGTGCCTTGAACTGATTGTGTGAGGGGAACCCATAAGAGCACCGGAACCTTCCCCGCCATCCAAGCGCTTCCCAGCCCCGCTGATGGCCTCGGCTGCCTCTCTGAGATGCACTTGAGGAAGAAGATCTATTTGCCAACTCCAGGAACAGTCCGTGCTGCATCTGGGAGTGTTTGCAGGGAGTCCTGGGTCTCCATGCTCGGCTGTCACGGCTCGGACAGGACAGTGGCTGTGGAAGAAGCCAGGGGCAATGTTCTCTGGCATGTGCTGGGCATTGCTCCAGTCCTGGACGTGGTGCCCCAGTAACCTGCCCAGTGAGCAGATCAGCACCACGTGGTCACAGGCAGGGTGCTGGGTGTGATGTGCCTTGCCCATTGCTCACAGGCAGTGAAGCAACATTATAAATGTGGCAGCAAATAGTTTGCAGCACCATGACATATTTCCGTGAGCCTGGGCCAGCTTCTTGGAGATGCTACATTGCCAAGTCTTGTGGTGGGGTGCCCAGAGCCCCAGCACCCCCTAACAGGACACAGAGGCAGCAAAGGCAACCTGTGCCTTGCAGGATGCTTCCACCCCATGCCACCCGTTTGTGCCTCTGCCCATGGTTAAATTCATGGCGTACGTGAGAGCGGCTGCGTTTTCAGCAGGGCTCTGCCCTTCCACCTGAGAGGGTGAGAAGGAAACAGGAATGAGAAACCCCAGTGAGCCCATTCCCGCCGAGCAGCGTGTCCCCAGCCACTGCCCATCGCTGCAGGCAGGTGACAGCCTGGGGGGGTGAAGCATCCCAGCCCGGGCTGGGACACCAGGCAGAACTGTGAGAGGGGAGGCAAGGCGAGGAGAGGGCTGGCAGCGAGCTGCCTGTCTGCCCCGCTGCCCGCAGAGGGTTAAACCCCCGGCGTGGGGACACGCGGGCTCACAGCAGAGGGTTAAACCTGCCTCTCCCGGAGATTAAATCCAAATGGCCTTTGGTTTAGCGACAGGTGAGAGGAGAAATCTGAACCGGTAGAGCTTCCGCCCCCACTTCCAAGGGGAGCCGCAGCCCTCGCTGGTGCATACATAGATGGATCACCATACGCCGTGCTCCGAGCCACCTCTGTCTGGAACAACGTGTCGCTGGACAGATCCTGTTCCCGGCACTGGTGGGGCCCCCGTGGGGTACGTGTCACCCTGGGCAAGGGAAGCCTGTGGCTTCTCAGGGGGTACACAGGAGTGACTGGCCCCAGAGAGGGTCACACCAACCCTGGCTCCTGCCCCCCCGCTGCCTGGTCACCCCCGTGTCAGATGGTGCTGATGGCTTAATTAAAGGCTATCATTTCAAGGCAGCGAGAAGCAGGAATTAGCTGGAAGCGGTGAGGGCTGAGGTTTACCCACAGCCCCAGACCAGGCACCAGTGGGGCAAGGGGAGGAGTGTGGGGCTGGATGTGGGCTCCTCCAGCACTGGTGGAGCATGGACTGGACGAGATCCCTGCTTGCATCACCAACCCCTTTGGTATCACCAAGGGCATCTTTGGGGCATGCCCTGCCTGATAGGATGGGACCTTCACCACAGATGGGGCTGATCCAACGTGCAGCTGGGCTGTGGAAACCAGTGTCACCAGTGCAGCCCTGGGCGAGAATGCTCAGTGCCCAGCGTCACGGCAGCAGCAGCCGTTCGCAGTCACAGGGGCAAAGGGAAGCTGACCCTGGCATGGGCGCTCCTCAGCTCATCTCTCCTTCAGCTAACTGACCTCTTCCAAGCAAAAGAGGTCATCTCAGGTTTGAAAACCCACCTTGGCACAAACCCTGTCTCCTGCCACAGCCCCCCTGGGCACTGCGGGGGGTGGACAGGAGCCAGTGAACAGCCTGTACTAGACAACCCCGGGTAATAAAATCTAGTCTCCCTGTAAACAAATGTCTTGCTGGGGACTAAAGGGATTTAGCGCAGCTGTTCTCGGGCTTGGAAGAGCTTCTATAGCATCTCTTATCTTGCCCTGGCTGGGATTATTAGCTGCAGCGAAAAGCTCGCCTGTCTTTAGGCCACCGACACGGTTTTTCCTCGGGTGACATGGGGTAACACTCTCTGTGGCAATGCTCTTGGGTCATCAGGAGATGAGATGTGTGGTGCTGGGCTCTCAGGTATGTGTCTTTGCAGCCCTGGGGTGCTGTATAGAAGGAAGACTCCAGCTCACACCTTTCCATGGCAGGCTGCAGTGGTCCCAGTGCCTCACTTTGCCCTCTATGGTGGCATCGAGCAGGGAAACCCAGCCCCGGAATGTGCTTCAACCTCCCTACAAGCATATGCTGATTAGTGCTGATCCAATTTGAGGGCAAAAAAAGCCAGCAGCCAGTCAGCTGATGGGGTGTGAGAAGGTACATTGGGCAGCTGGTTTCTGAGTGGGGCTGACCCTCCTCTACGTGGGGTTCAGCCTTGAATCTTCTCCACGAGGGGCTGAGTCTTCTTCACATGGGGCTGCAGCCACAGAGGTGATGGCTGAGTGGGCTGGGGCTGGGGAGGATGCTGTGACCAACCCTATGCACGCTCCCTCTTTTCATCTTTGGCCACTGCAAATAAAGGAGTCCAGGCAGCGGTGGGAGGCTCTCAGCTGCGTGGCTGATGAAAGGCCCAAATCAAGACCAGTCCTGCTGTCCTGGGCTTGTGGTACAGGTGAGGAGGGGCAGGGAGAGGGGCCAGGAGCAGACAGAGGGGACAGAGATGCTGACAGACCAGTGGGGCTGAATTTGAAAGAAATGGTACAAAGTATAACAGTGCTCACTGGGCCAGGACTTGCTGCTGTATGCTGGGCTACACATGGGCTGATCCACGTCCCAGCATGCATGGGTAATGCATTTCCAGGGGAAAAATGGCAGAATAAGGTAAAAACACCCCCGAAATACAGTGTAGGGTTCTGCCATTGTCCAAGAAAGTGAAATGCAAGGTGAAGAGAGGAGCTACTGTGAAGGTCAGAGAAAGCCTGGTACCTCCAAGGGATGCCTGGAGAGCTCTGGGGAGCCAGCAGTGTGTATATGGCTTCTCATGGCAGTGTGAGAAGGGAGATGGGATCTTCAGTGGATCCACAGTGTTAGCACATGGCCAGGAGAAACAGGGTCTGATCCTGGCAGAAGATGCCTGAGACTCAGGAGATGGGAGCACAGAGTGGGGTTTTACGGGTACCCCACCAGCTCACCATGGAACCAGACCAAACCCCCTGCCTGTCTTTCGCCATCCAGGGTGCTCCTGTAGCTCAGGCTGGGACCACGGCCTCTGTCTCCCAAGCTATCACTGAGGCTGCCAGGGACACTGCAGCCACCATCGTGTCTTGCCTTGGCTCCTGTCCCTGAGTGGTGTTGGCAGCCGTGGCTCCTCTGACCCGTGTCGTAATGTGCCCAGCGCTCCGCATCATGCCCTGCTGCAAAGGCAGGCAGACACCACACTCTTGCCCTGAAAACCAACTGGGTTTTTCTGTTGGTGGTTTTGTTTGTTGGTTTGTTTGTTTATTTGTTTGTTTGGTTTTATTTTTGTTGTTGGTTTGGGCGTTTTTTTCAGAGTGCATGAAAATGTCATGTTGTAAACATTGCCCAGGGATGCTGCCTGCTGCGGGAGGCTGCCTCTTGCTGCCCATCGCTGCCCGTCGCTGCCCATTGCTGCCCATCACTGCCCATCTCTGTTCATCATCACCGATCTCTGCCCATCATTGCTCATCACTGCCCATCACTTCCCGCCACTGCCCATCGCTGCCCATCATTGCCCATCTCTGCCCATCACTGCCCTTGAAGGCCTATTCTCCACTGACTGTATGACCTTAACATCTTGGGCTTTCACACCGTGGTCCTTTACCCTTTCTCCAGTGACTCCTTGTCCTTAAATAATAAAGTAAACCGTTAAAATGGGACAGAAAGTGACCTTGGTGCTGCCCCAGCCCTGAGCTGATTTTTGCCTTAGCCATGTTTATGGTCAAAAGGCTCCTTCCTTTTCAGGGCATGTGCAAAGGATGGGTCTATCAGAAAACAAGGTGAGGGAGGGAAGAAAGATGTTTTTCTTTCATTTTACAAGGGAGCTTGATGTCCCCCCTGAAAGTGCCAGGTCCCACAGCGTGGGCTGCGAGTCCCCTGTGTGTCCCAAGGCAGGGGACTGGTGACCTGGGGCAGCAGCTCCTTGGTGCAGCCTTCACCTCTTGAGACTAAGCTTTTTGGTCTGGCTTCCCCCAAAACCTTTCCTCCAGCCCCTTTTGGGTTTGGAGGAGGAAACCTCTGCCCGCTCCCCACGCACCAACCCCACTCCCCAGCTGCCCTCTCTCTGGTGTCACAGTAAGAGCTCCTGACAATGCTGCTGGAGCAGCTGCCGTCTGGGCTCTGCAGACTGTGCCTGGGGCTCCAGCACAACCACAGCCTGTCAGGACATCTCATTTCTCAAACATATTTTCTGTCGGTGAGTATCAGCAGCAGCCGACCCCGTTCAGCCCAGGGGCACCATCCCACTGAGCTCCTGTATGCCTTGGCTCGGTGTTGCTCCCTCAGCTTCTGGCGTCCACCCAGCCCTTGAGTTCTCTTGGTTTCTCCCAGTCATTCTTGCTTCATAGGAAGCCAACTGGTGTCAGTGAGCCATGAAATGGCACCTTCCCCTCGCTGCCTGCATTTGGAGTCTGTTGTCGTGGGATTGTGCCCTGCCCAAAGGACAAGCCTTGCTGTGCCTTTGCTTTGCAGAACTGCAGGGCCGCCTGTAACCGGCTGCTGACAAGGAAAGGTTAACATGGCAGCTGCATCCCTGGGTGAGCAGAGGCATCGGGGACTGTCCCCAGCTGCCAGCTGAGCCAGGAGGAGTGACGGTCTGGAACTAAAAGAAGAAGAATCCAAAAGCACATTTGCAAGAGGGGAGTCGAGGATAGGGGACATTGCAAGAGCTGACCTGGGGGTCTGGTGGGGAAAGGGGGGCTGGGGGCTCCTCTTCCCCACAGACCTGGGGCATCTCCTCACATCAGAGCCACTCCCAAGTGCCTGAGCTCTGTGGCTCTTTTGAAGATGGGGAACGATGTGGACTTCACTTCCATCCTCCTCCTCCGGTATCAGGGTGACGCAGAGCTGAGCTGGCAGCAGGAAGATACCCTGTGCAGCTGCTTTATGCTCAAACTCATGTCTCATTTTCATTAAGGCCAGTGTAACTCCGGTGGCACTGGGAGGGGATGCTGGTATAACACCTGGATTTGAAGACTTCTTCACAGCTCCCAAATGGAGCCATGCTCACCCCGTGGGTCAGGCAGGACCTCTTGCAGCAACCAACTGCCTTCATTTTCCTTGTGCAATGACCCGTGCGTGTGCTCTCAGGTTTCTCTCCTCTCCCTTCTGATAACGTTTGAAACAATTGTCCATATTTAACCAGAGCTGATGGATGTGGATTGTTGTGTTGGTGTTGGCCAAGTTCCTTCTTGTTTCCCAGCAAGGACGTGGGAAGGCCAAAAGTCCCAGCTTTCAGTCTACGGCTCAGTCCCTCTGCCTGAGTGCTGCAGGCTAGGGGATGTTGCCGAAATCCTCTGCGGGCTGCATCCTGCTCCCCTGCACGGTCCTGCTCCCCCTGCACGGGGTCTTCTCCAGCAGAGCTGTGGACGTGGAGGAGAGAGCACCCGTGTGCCCCTGAGGTGCTTCCCAGCGTCACTCACTGCAGTGAGGGAATGAGCAGAGGTGTCCTGCAAATGCTCTTTGTCCTCCCGGGGAGCTGCTCACCCACACCTCAGGGTTCAGACCCATCTTACTTGCCCCACGGCTGCTGACAAGCATGAGACAGGGGGTCCTGAGCAGAATTGCAGCAGCAAAGCAGACCCAGATGCATCACTGGGCTCTGCAACATCCTTCCTTCAGTGCTTGGCAAAAGCACGAGCCTTTGCCAGGACCAGAGGACCAGATAGCTGGAAGGGAGCAATCCTCTTGACCTACACTTTAAAACTCTTCAGTGGTGAGACTGGGACCAATCCCACCTGAGCCCAGGGAGGGGAGATTTTTGGCTGCTGTGAGCTCAGGGGTAACAGCCAATTGTGTTTGTTTAGCCAGCTCTTGCTCTACATCCCACCCCAGGGCTCATCCAGAGACCACACACTGGGCATCACTCCTCATGGTGGGAGCAGAGGGATGATTTGCTGGTGGTATTGTCTGTCCCACTGGAGCAGCACTGGGCTGGTCCTGAGCCACACTCACTGCTGACCCCGGAAGAGAAACCTTGCCCGACTCTGAGAGGCGGATGCCAGGAAAGAGGGGCTGTGGTGCAGGCTGCTGCTCTGGTGAAGCCTTTCCTGGGATGGGTGGGGAGAAGGAGCCCCACGAGCACACTAACCTGCAGCTGCCACGGGCAGAAAGCTGCTGTGATTGTGTTTCCAGAAGCCCTGCTGACTCTGCCCCTCCTGCCTGCCCATTGCAAGGAGAGCAGCAGCCCAGTTAATCCCTGTAACCTCCCATTTCCCGGGGCAGAACCCAGGAGGCGGGCAGGCGGCATCCCAGTGCACTCAACCAGGTCTGAGCAGAGCTGTAACAGCCCGAGTCCTGCCTTTGGACTCAGGAGGAGCTCCCAGTGACCGCAGCATTTCAGGACAGCTCATGGCATGTCCCCACCACCACGGCCACCTCCACTGACACCCCTGACCCCTTCAGAGTCACATCAAGTGACCAGCTCAGCCCAGCCCAGCTCAGCCCAGCCCAGCCCAGCTTGCACTTGTTTGTTAGAGAAGAACCATCTGAGTTGAGCCCTTGCTCCAAGGCTGCTGTTTCTTGTCACTCCGTCACGTCCCCGCAACGCTAAGGCAGCGCTGTGAAGCAGAAATGACACGTTCTGGCAGCTGACATCTCCAGGAAGAGTTTAGCATGAAGACAAAATAACCCTACGGTGAGTTAACGTTCCCGAGCTGCCGTCCTACAGAGCCCAGGACGCTCGTGATGCCCAAGCAGGAGCAAACAAAGGCGAGGGTTTGTCCTAGATCTGCAGGACGGGCACCAGCAGCGCGGGGCGACCTGACACAGCCAGCTGTGTTTGGCATCGCCCTGGCCCCGCTGCCTCCGACACGGGACTCGCTGCCGCCGGGTCACGCTCCAGATGGCTCGCTACGTGTGCCCGGCTGTCGGGGGGGGGGCATGGCTGCGTGCTGAGCCCCAGAGAAGTGCTGGCATCTGCTCACACCCTTGGGCGGCCTCAGAGGAAAGTGCCTTTCGGGGCTGTGTTCCAGCGGCGAGCGAGGGGAACGGTGCTTGGGCACACAGGGCCGTGTCTGTGCCCGGTGTTGGCAAAAAAATAATGAATTAGGATTTACGAAGCCATGGGGCCAGCACGGAGCAGAGGCAGGGTAAAGGTGGCTGCGGGGATGCCCTCCTGCAAGCTTCTAGACACTTCTAGCTGCTGCTTGCTCCCCCCTGCCTTGTAGAAAACCCACTTCCTCTCTGGTTTTTCCCTATATGTTTATTTTTATATGTGGGGTGCAATACGAGCACTTTATAAAGCTCATGTGTGGAGACATGCCTTCTGTCTTCTCCCGTCCAGCACAGCTAAGGTAGCTTGGGGTGGAGGACTGGAGAGGGCTGCTCTCTCCAGGGACAACGCTGCTCTGGGGCTGACAGTGCTTTGCTGCGTGAGCCCCTGGGAGCCTTAGGCTTAAGAAACCTCCTTGCAAAGCTCCTTACAAAGAGGGGCTGCAGGAGGTCAGGAGCAGCACTCTCATTGTCAGGGGGCTTGAATTCACCACCCCTGCGGCAGCTTGTTCAGCTTCAGTGTCCCTCTGCCCTTAGCCGGGCACTTGCTCCAGAGCTGAACACAGGTTTTTTTTTTTTTTTTTTTTTAGGCAGCACTTTCCCTGGTGATGAAAATTGCAAACTGTGATTTATGACTTTACCCTCCCTGAACCAGGAGACCGAAACTTGCGGGGTGAGGGCAGCGGCTCTGCTCTTGGCTCTGCCCTCACCTGCTGGCTTTGAGCACTCCGGGTCCCCTCTTGCAAGCACCTTTCTCACTCAGGGAGCACTGACCCCAGCAGCATCTCCTGTCCTCCACGGGGACTCTCAGGGGCTGTCAGCATCACAGGAGTTGGCAGCTTGTGACGTGGGTGGCCTGACTCAGAGCCTGACTCAGAGCCCTGAGGACCTGCCCGCTCCATCCCCATCAATCCCTGGCTGCCCTGGGTTGGCCACGCTCTCCCGGGGGAGGTTGGTATGTGTATGCCAGATGTGCCTCCAGGTCCCCACAGTCCCCTTCATCCCTGATGGACTCTTTGAACTGGTTTCTTAACCCAGTGGTTCCTCCCCCAGGGTGGGTTGGGGCTGCTGTTCAGGCTGGGCTGGAGGAATGATGACTGCATCTCCCGGGCGATCTCCGCGGAGAGCCCTGGGGCAACTGTGGGCACAGACAGGTCCCCAGAATGCCACAAAACCTCAGAAGCTTTCCAGGAACACAGCTCTGTGTGTTATCTGCTGACCTACTTCTCACCCACTCTCCCAGCCCCTTGCTAATTAACCTGCATCCTTCTTCTGCAGTTCCACAGCAGGTACTGTGCCAGGCTCCTTACAAGTCACAGCAGCCGGTCACCATCTCACACTGGTTCCAGCACACACTGCTCCTCCACCGCCCCAGGAGGGGTCCAGCACCATCCCCAAGGATGCTATTTCAGATCCACACCCCAGCAGTGCCCCCCAGAGAACTCCTGTGTCCCCAGTCTCCAGTGGGGTGATCTCAGAGGGTGAAACAATGCAAATGTGGAATGACCCTGTGGCCTCTGAGCCTCAACACGTTCGTTCTTCTGTTTTAGGAGGCAAGGACCCAGCACTACTGGTGACACAGTCTCTGGGTGCCCTCCCCATGGCTTGCCCAGCAGCAGGGTGTTCCATGGGGCTTTGGCCCATGTTTCAGTGGGGTTTTGCATAGCTGCTTGCACAGGTTGGTGCCACTTCTCCAGGTACCCCCGGGGAAGGGTCTGGAGATATGGTTGCTGAGTGTCCTGCTGTGGGAGGTGCTGCAGGACAGCTGCCATGGTGAGGGGCCAGTCTGGTGCATCTGCCTCCACACCAGTGCTCTGTGTGGCCATGCTGGTCCCAGCGTGGGATGGGTCTGCATGGTGCCCACTGCTCTCACTGGGTTCCAGCCACTTGGGTTGTGCCTGGGGCTTGGGATGTTCCCACTCCAACCTCCCGCTGCTCTGCACAAGTCCTGGGCAGCAGCACCAGCTTGGCAAGATCCTGCCTCATCCCAGGTGGGGAAGGCAGCTGCTGCTTATCCCTGGAGAGGTCCCAGGGGATGGGATTTGCCATTCCTCCTTCCTCTCAGTTCTATGCAGTTCCTCTCAGCAGCATCTAGGGCTCAAGAGAGAGCCAGGGAGGTTGGCAGAGGATGGGCTTATTCCTCTCTGCTGCACAGCGGAGCATTAAATATCTTCAAAGAGAATTGCTCATTGCAGCTGCTGCTGGCTGGTTGGCACCAGGGAGCTCTGCAGGACCCAACCCCTGAGCTCTGGGGACAAGCAAGATTGTACAAAGCAGAGCTGGAGCTCCTGGCCTGCCCTTGGAGCAGCACCTGCTCCTGCGCTCCTTGGATGAGAGTCTGGTGGGGTCCTGGGTGGCTGCAGCAGGATGGTGGGATGGGGCTGGCAGCTCTGCCCTGATGCCAGTGTCAGTCTGGGTTGCTGTAGGGTTAGCAGGGGTGCGTTACCGGGTGGGCTGGAGGGGCCTGCTGACCCTGCCCATGGATGCTGGCAGTAGAGTGATGTCCCTGACAGTGCCAGCAGCTGTCCCTGCTCCAACCCTCCCTGGGGGAGAGCTCACACCAGCCCCCCCTCCTTCTGTTGTTGTTAAATTCTTGTGAAGGACAAAGAAACACCCACATCTGTGGCTGCCCAGAGCTGGCTCAGGGCGTCAATGTTGTCATGCAAGCACATCCTATTTCATCTTCAGAAAGGAAGGGGAGGGCACGCGGGCAGCTCCTTGGCAAAACTGCTGCAGAGAGGCTGGTGGAGAGATGGGCCCTTCACTTGCTCAGGAAAATAGGGGTTTATTAGGGAAAACCACGTGGAGGAGGCTTCTCCATAGGGATCCCTTCTGCAGCTGGCCCCTCTACTGGGGCCAGAGCTGCCCCAGCAGCTTTCACCCCCTAATTGGCCAAGAAAAATACCTTCTGGCTGCTGTGCTTGGGTCTGGTCTGGGTTGGTGATGGGTGCTGTGGTCCTGCAGGGTCACCCACCTCCCGCTGTGTCAGCTCCACATAGGGTGCTGAGCCCAGGATGGGCTGACACTAGTGGCCAAGTGGCATCACCGCAGCCCAGTCTAGAAACCAGGTCCTCCTGGGTCCCTGGCCCCCGGGCTGCCTTCACCTGCCCCAGGCCAGTGAGCTGCTGCCTTTGGGTGTGCAGAGTGGGGTGTGAGTGAGCCCAGTGATGCTCTACTGGCACAAGCCATGGTGGGAGGTTTCTGGGAGCAGTTATGAAACACCTCCATTAACAACCAACAAGGGATTTTGGGGCAATCCACTGGAACAAGAGCAATCAATTACCTGGCTGTATTTACAGCTGCACATGTCCAATGCCACTGCAGCAGATGGGCTCTATGGTTTGAGCAGGGCCATGGGCAGAGAAGCTGGTGCTGTTTGGCTTCTCCAGCTGGCCGGAGGGAACAGCAGAAGCACTGACCTGCCCAGGGCTGATAGAGCCCCCAGCCAGGACCTGGCAGTGCTCGGACCAGCCATGGGGAGAGGAGCCCTTCCTGCTCTGGCAAACACACTTTGGACTCGAGAGTCCTTCAGCCCCTTTGCTGCTCTTTCAACACCTCCAAGAAGAGGTAGTGTATTATAACAGCACAAATAATTATGCAAAGGCAAAAATACTTGAGAAGAATTTTGATTTGCAGTCACTTCAAGGCTCTTTTTTGGGAGAACATGAATGCACAAGCTAAGGAAGGGCAGCGTGGCTGAGCAGGTCAGTCACATCATTGCCTTAGGAAAGGCAGGAATAAACCCAGCCTGGAACCTGCTGTGGTACCATATTGGGTGGATATATCCCCACAGACACACCACAGCCCCCCCTCGGATGTGTGTGGAGAGACAGAGGAGCCCAAAAGAGAGGGAAGCCAGTGCCTGCCTGCTCCTGCCCACCAGCACATCTGCACATGGCTGCAGCTGGGCACATTGGCACAGGAGCCCCCAGTCCTGCCAGGGTGAGGGGGGTTCCATCCCAAAAGTACCTCGTGCTTTTTGGAGGCGTGTGTGTGTGTGTGTCAGTGCCTTCCCTCTTCCCCCAGATGGGTTGCAAAGGGTGCAATCCTTTCCCACAAGGTCCTCCCGATCTGGGCTCCCCCCCTGCTACCAGATGCAGAAGTGGTGGGGAGAAGGGACTGTGGTCCCAGCAGGTCAACGCTATGGGGTGGGCGTGATGCTGAGATGAAGGTGCACACCCCAGGCAGCACCCAGGACCCCTAGAGGCAGCTCACCTCTGGGACGGGGTGGCTGGGGCTCTTTTCAGCCAAGTCTGGGCTGGACCCATCCATTCCAAACCAGGACAGGGTTCACTGCCTGCCCCAGTCTTGCAGCGGAGTGGACACGAGCACATCCGAACTGCTGGCCCTTGTGCCAGCGATGTCTGCTCCTGCCATGAGAAAAACCAGAGACACGGCCCCAACCAGGGGCAGCTTTACTGCTGCAATTATGTGCCCAGCCAAGGGGCACGTGGTTTGGCAGGGAACCAGCCGGGATTGGCACGGGCTGGGCTGCCTCTGCTAAACAGCTTTGCTTGCTCTAGAGCGTAGAAATTCATTTATTGGAAAGTATGCAAATTAACCTCTTCAGGGCTGAGACCTGTGACGGGGATGTGTGTACATTTAGTTATTTTAATGCTTAAAAATAGGGTGTCCTGGGACCCAAGTTTCCTCTGTCTGACACAACTCAATCCCTCCCTGTCTTCCCTCCTGCCAACTGCCCCTTCTCTGGTCAGCCCTGGTGCCTGCAGACAGCCTGGAAAGGACACGGAGGGACAAGGGCCACACAGTCATGTTGTTATAGGGACTATCAAAATGCAGGTGCCAAAGAGAGTCTCACTGCTCCTATCTCCTGGTCTTCAGCTGCCTCAGCCAAATGTGGCCGTACCCCCAGTTTCCTGCTATTTATTCATCTGCCCCTTCACACTTTTATCTCTCTCTGTGCTTTCTTTGCCACGGGAATGGGCAGAAGCCTTTATTTCCCTATTTAGACACAATTCTGGTTCCCAGAATCCAGCCCATTGGGTGCTGACTCCCACGGAGTTAAGTAATGGAAAGAGGCATTGAGGGGTGCCCAGGAGGCAGGGCAGGGGCCCAGCACCTTGGCCTGGGGACACACGTTGTGGGTGTGAGTGCACACAAGCACAGTCAGGCTTAGAGGAGGGATTTTATGCATTTACCTTGTTCTTGCCCTTTTCAGCTTGTGAGCACTGCTGGAAACAGAGCAGATGGCCTTGGAGATCTGCAAAGGGCCTGTGAGGGCTCCAGTCAGGGACTCAGTTCCCTGCCCAGCTCCTTCCAGTGTCCCCAAAGCCCCAGGGTGGGACCTGAAGTGATGCTCACACCTGCAGTCCCATAGGACAAGAGGCACATGAATCTTTACCACAGCGTTTGGCCAATCCCTACCCTGGGTCAGTTTATGATTCTCTTGGAAGGAAAAACACTGTATCTTCAGTTCCCATCTTCTTCCCTTTGCTTCTCCTCCTCTTTCCACCTCCCTTTCCCTGGTGTAATGAAACATAAAATGTTTGGTTACAGCCTCTTGAAGCTCATGGCCTAATTCTTCCCAGGGCCATAGCAATAAGCAGAACATTTTTTTCACTTCTCCAGGATTTCTCCGACGAGCTCCTCAAGGGTTTGCTTCAGCATTGATGAACTGTCCCAGTCCTCCTGTGAAATGATGGCTGGCTTGGAAGATCCCTCACAGCAGGAGAGCAAAAGACAAGACAGGTTGATGCTCGAAGGACACTCGAGCATCCCCTCATTGCAGGCCAGGCAGTTTGGGGCTCGCACGGGGCACAGGGAGAGGATGCAGCCCGAGGATGAGGATGGTGGTGATGTCTCAGCCCCGCCACTCCCTGCAAAACACTTCCCCTTCACCGGAGTGGGGTTACAATGGGAGCTGTTTTCGACTCCCAGTATGGACCAGTGCCTTGGGGTGATGATGGGGCAGCAGAACCCGGAGGGGGCCGAGACAGCCCCGGTCACGGGCAGCGGGAACACGCGTGACCTGGGGACCATACGTGGGCCACTGGCACCATCTAGTGGGGGTTGAGCCAGATATGGGTTGCGCTGCAGCCACCCCAAGCTCTGTGCCCGTCCCCGGGGACAGCAGGGCAGACATCCCCCCCACTCCCCACCCCCCCGAGCGCTGCCCCCCTCGTGGGTTTCACCCCCAGCACGAGGGTTTCCTCGGGTGGGTCCAAAGCAGTTCGAGCACCAGGAAGTTACGGGCTCGTTGCCAAGCTGCTTCTTCTATGTCTTTCCAAGGGCTTTTGTATTTAGTAACATCCCCATCAGCAGTAAGCTGGTCCATTATAATTATGGGCTGGCATAAAAATATTGCCACATGTTGAAACTTGAAGTAGGTCAGGCAGCCATCTGGTCCTGCTGACAATGCTTCGTGGCCATACTTAAAGATTCTCCTTTTAGAAACTTTACAGCTTGGATAAAACCTGAACGACCAACTGTAAATGGGTGTTTTGGCCACTGCTCCAACTCCATGGGTTAGAAAAGTCACAGCCTGACATTTATTTGCCCCTGTCTTAAAAATCGCTAAAGCTTGGTGTACTTCTACTACTAAAAAAAAAAAAGAAAGTAAAATCTTAATCTCTCCAAATGTGGTTGTCTCAGCCAGTTAAAAACCCTCAACCCTCACAGTAGGTGCATCCACTAAACTAAAACCCAGAGCAGTGCAGCCAACTGTTCACCTGGAGAGCCACCCCTCTTCTCCCCCCAGTAGCTCCCACCCAGCACCCCAGCAAGGCTAGGCCTGGGGAGGTCCATGTGATGGGGAAGAGCAGGACTTAGGGGCAGGTTCTTGGCTCTAATCACTCTGTCTACACTCAGCCTAGGGCTGGAGTCAGCCATTGATTCCAGCAGCAAGCTTCTGGCAGAGCCACTCAGTAAAAAGCAGATGGAAAAAGAAAATAGTTACTGCACTTGCTTGTTGAGGTGGCCACTGCAGAGAGGCACAGGAGAGCTGCCCCTCTGTACCCTGGCTGTGCTGAGGTTGCCAGTGTGAGCCTTATGGATCATATACACAATGCTGCAATCAGCTGAACTGCTGAGGGCAAGGCTCCCTTTCAAGCTGTGGTAAGAGTATAAAGTCATCATATAACCCAGAAAAGCAGGTGGGTTTTTTTTAGGGCTACTTGAAGACGTTTTCAGCACAGTATTTCATGCCTTTCGTGTCTTCAACAATTAAAAACCCTGTGTACAGGTACTGTAGAGATTTTATGTGACAAGGACATGCCCAGCTGGAGCAGTTTTCCTTCTAAAACCACTTTTCCTCTTACCTGGTACACGCTCGGGTTTCTGCCCCCCTAGCCAGGCTGCTTTGCTGGAGCTTCTCCACAGCAGCAGAGCTGAGGCACCTCCCATGTCCCCCTCTAACAGCACTGCCCCAGAGCAGCTCTGGCACAGAAAAGAACCTGGCAGCTTTGCATCAGATGAACAAAATGAAGAGGCTGACACCTTTTTCTTTTTCTCCAAACAGTTCACATTTATTGATAATGATAAAAAAATCTTTTAAAGACTATCTGTATTTTATTACCAAGAATGAGGTATTATGTATACAAAACATTTACAGAATTTGATATGCAGTTCATGAGTACAGAGAGGAAAGTGCAGGACAGTGAGAACAGGGGGGGGAAACCCAACAGAAGAGTCAGTGGCTGAGAGAAGGAAGAAGAGCAGTAATACCATACAAAGAAAGCCCAGGCTATGGGAAATTAATTAGGCAGACTGCAGTGATCAAGTCATATTGCCACAGCACTTTGCTTAGGGGAGGATTAACTATTGTTTTTCTGGAATTGTATCTCCCCAGCTATTAGTACTGTCATGTGCTTTCAGCTCTAAAAAATGTGTTAACAGCAAGAAAAACCCAATGTGCCACTTTTGAGCCAGCTCAAGTGAAAAATAAAATACAGATCTTCAGACTGGAAAAGTGACTGCAACTCAAAAAGGTCTACAAAGCCAGACACCTCTGGACAGATGTGGAGTGTTGAATGAAGCAGTTTCTTTACAGTTGTCAGCAAAATCGCCATCTGAGAGAGAGAGACAGAGAGAGAGAGAAAGAAAGAAGGGAGGAAAGGACGAAAGGGGACCATCTTCAACCCTTACAGCCTGGGAAATGCAAAGTGGCATTTGCAAAGAGTCACGAGCTTCCCTACGTTACCCTCACTGTGCCTCCTGCTGCACAAGCTCCCCCGTGTCTGGCAATACTGGTTCCTGCAAGTCAAGAACCAACCCACCTCTTCAGCGAGCTGGGTTCCTCCCTGGGCACACAGCTCATGTGAGCAGCCCAAGAGCCACCACATGTGCAGACACCAAGTAGAGAGCTGCCCAACACCAGAGCCACGGCCTGTGTCGCACAACAGCACGCGCTGTGGCAGCTCAAGTGACAGCCTAACTGCCATCTTCAATTTCTAAGCCCAAAAAAGACAAAATAGACCAGTTTAGTTCAGTTTAAGGAGACTGGCCTCTCAGCACCTCTAGGTCTGTTACTAAAATATTTGTCAGCTGTCTGCCACGTTCCACATTCAGAACTGGTCAGCAGGAGGTGCTGTTAGAGGTTAGTGTAACCCGCCTCACAGAAGCTTTGCAGTCACCAAAGAAAAAAGATTTATACTGAGTTCAGAACCAGCTTTCCTCAGGCAGAGCATCCACTATCTTAAATGAGTTCTGCTTTGAAAGCACAAGCCCTCTGCCAGCTCCTCTACCACTGCCCCGCAGTGGTGCAGCCTCCCCAAGGCTTCCCAGAGCCCATCCAGCTTCCCAGGAGGGACTGCAGCCAGCACAGTAGCTCCTTTCTGCTTGGATGGATAGTTTAGCTGTAAGAGGGTGAGGAAAGACCAGGCAGGGTCTAACTGTGCAAATCCTGCTGCATTTCAGACAGCAATCCTCTCTGCTGCACAGCCAGGTGGTCTGTGGCTGGCTGCTGCCAGCCCTCTGCTCAGCACTTCAGCCTTTTGTGCCTTTTGCTGTGTGTGGAAGAGAGGGCTCTGAGTGGAAGAATATCTGAACAGACTTTAACAGGAAGAGTTCAAGCAGGATGGCTTGGCCCCGGGAGGAACAGGGACAAAATCCAACTCGGCAGCTCACCACTGGCAGTAGTAGCAGTGAAAATGATTGAGCAGCTCTGCTCAGAATATCTTCTCCTGTACCTCCGAGTGAGGATTCCCAGGCTCCCTGCCTACGTTAAAGCTTCCGCTGCTCAGAACCAAAGCGCTCTGTTTCGGACACACACAGGGAGGGACAGGAGGCAAGAGGGACTGGAAAGTGCACAGGAAGGATGTAAGTCAGACCCCCTTTGGACTGACTTAAGAAGCAAGCTTAACCCCTGCAGAAATTCCTGATAAGAACAGAGCCTCAGTAAAATCAGTTCACACACTAAGGAAGCGAAGCCTCAGCACAGAGCTGGGAAGAAATCCTCTGCCCAGGTCTGGATGGGCACAGCAGTGAGGCAGCGAGGGAGAGCCTGCTCTCTGCCTCTCCCCACGGTGCTTTGAGCACAAATCCAAGGAAAGAATGAATTGCTTTTAACCCATCAAGACCCAGAGCTCAAATTCTGCCCCCCCCCAAAATGTGCTCATACAAAAGGTATTAGTGTTTACAGCCTGGCCACAGCTCTGTGGGCATGCTTTGAAAAAAAATGGACTCACAAAGTCAAGTATCCAGCAACTGCTGTTCTTTGTCTCGGACATCACTTAGTGGCAATGGGAAAACAGTTTGCAGCACTGGAAGATCACAGGGGATTTCTTAAGATGGCAAGAAATGTCCTGACAGGAGACTTGCAGTTGATCTCTAATGCACTACGGAGCATTTTTTGGTAGGGTTTTTCTCTCTTTTTTTTTTTTTTTTTGCTTTTTAACATTTACAGCATTAAAAAAAATTATTCTTCTCTGATGCACTGGTTATTTTTCCTTTCAGTGAGAGCCCTTGTGTTCAGAGTTAGGATTTGTGCAAGCACACTTGCAAAAATATTTATGGCTGAGTTAGGAAAAAGGGTTAAAAGTTAAAGAGACAAGCTGTTGGATCTAACAAGGACCAAAACCACTACATTTAAAATTCAAACAGCTACTTCACTATCTATAAAAGGTTTTTAGGGGGTGGGTTTTTTTGCACAATTGCCAGTTGAATACGCTGTATTGCAGTCAGCTGCCACAGGCGAGAGTCCAGCCATCTCATCTCTTTGCTTTTCATCTCTTGTGGCACTACCTGGAAATCATGGAGCTGGAATGGGACTGGCTAGAAGAGGTGGTGGCAGCGCTGAGCTGGGAGAACCCGCTGTGGCTTGATTCAAGGCTGGTCATAGATCCCCTGCAATACACGACAAAGCAGTTCTAAGCTTCAGAACACATGAAGACTTTGATTTCTGCCATGCATCTATATTGTAGTTGTTTGCACACTGAATAAAAAGCAAATAATGATTTTGGTGCAGGTTCTCAAAAGCTTTTCTGCCTCACCGCATAAGATAATGGGGATGTCAAACACCTTCAAAAACCAGATGCTGTTCAAAGAAACTGAGAACTAGTTTGAGCCAGCTAGCTGATATTTCAGGTCCTTCCCAGCTCAAACCACCCTATGATTCTATGAAGTATATCAACTAGCAGGCAACTGAACTGACTCCATTCCATTTTGAGTTGCACCCATTTCTAGATGACAACTTGTCAAGCCCAACAACACACACAAGGCTTCCAAAGTACAAGGTAATGACTACAAGAACCTAACTAATTAACCCCTTTTATACATTATTTGCCCCCAGTGCCAGAACTGGTGAATTGTTTGGGGTTTTGGGGTTGTGGTTTTGTTGGGTAGGGGTTTTTCTGAAGTCTAAGAAAACACAAGGCCTCACAATTTACTTGCATTGAAGTGAACTGCACACTGGCTTGATCATCTAAGTATCAGAAGGGTTTGACACTGACTGACCTCCACAAACCTTGGCTAGACATACCTGAAATCTTCAGATCCTATTACTTCTGTATAGTACATCACTTTACATTTGTGAGAGGAGACCTGTAGAGATGCTAACACATCATCCACACGAGGCAGGTTGGTTGTAGCACAGGCAGGCATGCTATGAAATTTCCACTGGAGAATATAGAAACCAGGCCACCTGGTCACATGTGATCCCTGGAAGCAGTCACAGCAGAAATTAAACATTAACTTTGTTAACACAGATTTGTAGGCTTGGAAATTTCTTCTCCAAGCTTAAAAAAACCCACAAACTGCCTACATGCCCATAATTTTTTCCCCTGGTGCAAATATTTCAGCTCCTCAGCTAACTGGCAGTGCTGGTCAACACTCCCCACACAGCATGCCTATAAAACCTATGACAGAGCCAGCAGATCCTCCTGCTTTTTGACAGTGTCAAGGGGTTACAATTTAAATACAGTGAAAGGACAAAGTTCTTGTTTAAAACAATATCCACTTTTGTTCCATTTGTTTTCATTAGCAGCTGTCCTTTTGAGACTGAAAAGAGCAGTCAAGACTCCTGCTTCACAGAAAGAGAAAGTGCAGTTCAAAAGGTCACTGCCCATATTTCCACTTTAGCACTTCCAATTAGATGACTTCAGGAGCTCCTTTTTCAAAGGCTGCTCAACTCTTCAAGTCAAAAGGAACAGCGGTGGCAGAGTGAGACTGCACACATGCTGCATGTCATATCAAACTTGGTAATTAAAGGATAGGTTGCAAATGCCATTAAAAAAAGACTTCAGGAACCTCATCCATAGGGACTGACTTAGGGTGCTTGGTAGAGGGACAAACAGACAGAGGCTCAGCTTTAATTTCCTGACTCTGATTACTGAGGTAAGACATTAAGATACTCTTCAAACACATACTTTTTTTTCCCCAGAAAATAATGGTCAAAATTACAGCACAAAGCACATCTTGCTACTTTCTGGATGTGCACTTTGTTCTAGGTGCCTTCCCTACACTCCTCGCTGATCAATCTCAGCCACTATTGGACTGACACAAGCTCCCCTCACAGCAGCTCCCATGTAAATACCAGCCCTGTGCCCTGAAGCACGAAACATCTGCCAAAAGCAAGCAGAGAGTCTGGAGCTGAATCACCCCTCAGTCATCAATAATGATTGTGACTTAGAACAGGCAGCTTTGCAGCTAGCCTCCATCTGCTCCCACATGAGGATTCAGTGACCTTACCTGCACACTCTCCCCTTCTTTGCAGATAAGGGGAGACTCCACCATACTGTAATCACGCCCCAACTGCCAGACTTTATCTATCAACTGGACGTTGTTCCCACCAGGAGATGTGATACTGTGAGCTCCCAGAGAGTCCTTTTTAGGAGGCTGAGGAGCTCTTTTGGAATGGAAGATGTTAAAAACAATGTCGCCCTTGCACACATCAAAATCCCACGTGATCACAGATGAGGCATCCACAATCTGAACGAGAACCTGAGATAGAAACATATAAGACAACAGGAATTTTCTCAGTAAAGACAAACTCCTGCCACAAAAGAAGACAAAGAACAGGTTTTTGCTGCTGGGCTTAGTTTCAGCTATTAAAAAGGCATTGTAGATACAAATTCTCTCCTGATGGAATGTGTTTATTTTAACACACGACTTTCAGAAGCTCTCAAAGTAGTTTCTGAGAATATTGTGGGGTTTTTTGTTACTTTAGAAGAATATGGCTTTGAGTAGAATGATATTCTCTAAATGGCAACAAGATGATACCAGGAATGGTCACACATTTCAGCTACTAAAGCCTCATTATGAACCAGAACTATAGAATAACTAGGAGGAAGCATGGCACCTAAATCACATTCTAAACCATTTTCAGTCCAAGAGACAGAGCTCAGAGCAGAGGGCTGAGAGGAAAGAAAAGAAGGGTAGGCTGCAGCTGTACCTCATGTGGAGCTCCCTTGAAGACACTTGCAGACTGGTAGATTGTTTCAGTCCAAAGCTTTATGTCTTCATTTTCCAACTCTTCTGCTGTGCGATAGAGGGACTTGGGGACCAGCCCACCCTCTGGTACTTCACACTAAAAGCATAAGCAACCATTAAAAAGTATCCCCTCTGCATATCCACACCCTCTCATGCTCTCTGCCTGCCAGCTTGAGAAACAAAACCTCACATTCAGAAATTACTCTGAAGCATGAGCTACGAAGAGAGTTTTGAAGTGATTTTATACCTTGTACATCATGCCTACATAAATTTATTTTACAATGACCTGTTTTAGGTCAGTTTGCAGAATCAAGACACCAGAGGAACAGATCTCATGTGTAACAAAGCAGTCACCACCACAGAAAATTACTCTGCAACTGCTATAGTTACCACTCACACTGCCCGAGACTGAGATGTGAGCCACTTAAGAAGCCTGAGGCAAGTGTCAATAGTGACTCAGTAAAAAAAATAGAGCCTACAGACACCTGAAAGAACTGGGGTAAGCTAAATTTTAGGACAAAGGATGGTGGGGCGGTACAGTAAGTTTCCAAAGAGGTAAAAAGGATATTGCAGTCAGGAAGGTAACAGTTCTGAAGTTACAACTGTCTTGACAGGTCAGTACTGGGACCGATTGCACAACTTCCCCGAGCAATCTTCTCTTTTAAAAGTCTCCAGTACTGAAGTTAGACAAGTACCCCACCAGGAACGACTTCCACAGAAGCGTTTGGGGCAGCAGAAGTGTTTGATAACCCAATTACAACAGAACTGAAAGGATCTTTGAGAAATCAACTATGCAGAAGTAAAGATGAGAAAGACTCAGTCGTCTGTGAGCGGCAGGAAGCATTGCAGCAATTTGCTTCCTCATAACATTCACTTCTCCTTAAAGCAGTGGGTTTTGCCAGCTTCCCCAGCTCCAAATCAGACAGCACAAGCTCTCTGCTGAAAGCTACTGCTGCAGCTGAAAGCAGCCCACTGAAGATAAACACAGGCTCTACTCCAACACGTCTAACAGTACTTCATTACAATTCAAGACTGCAATTGAGCAGACCTAGATGAATTTTCAAGAATGGCACAGAAATTCATCTAAAAAGTGTACAAGGGCTTAAAAAATTTAACACAGGTGAGTTCAGGAAAAAAAGGCGAAAGCTCCAGAAAATGCCTGAGTTGTGCTCCTACACCAGTCACCCCAGTGAGCCTGTGTTGTCAAAACCATACTGAGAAAACAAACCTTACGGTACCACTGAGATGTTAAGATGCTAGGTTCAATTGACACCCCCAGCCTAGGCAAGAAGCAGCTATTAAGGCATGTGCCTGGGGACTGAGAAGTTACAGTATCCTGCAGTAAAGCTGTTTTTCTGGTGTGTTGGGGCTCAACATACATATTGTGCTAGGAGACCTGGCTGGCTGTTAAAGCCCTGCTAGCAGATGTGCCATGTTTCCCTGGGGACATCATGCTGTTAGTTCTTTTAGGTGACACAGACTCTTCTGATGAGCTGATGGTGATAGCTCTTGCTTGGTGCTGTGCTACCACATCTGCTTGAACTTGACAAGAGAACAGAGGCAATGGCTTTTAAACCTGCTTGGTTATTTTAAGAAGTTATTTGATACTCATTGTAGAGAAGTCTTCTACTCCCCTTTTTAAAGTGGATCCAAAAGAAAACATTAAGTCTGGAATCCTACATCACAGCCTCTACCTCCCAACTCCCTTAGGAATTATTCTGTGGTTCTAGGCTCCTTTGTTTAGAGGAGTGGAAAAACAAAAACCCCACAAATAAGTTGCTATATGCACTAGTTTGTATTCATACCATGCACTCTCCACCAAGAAAATCGGGGATAATTTCTTTATCGATGTAATCCAGCAGTCCCCCAGGGCCCTGGTAGTCATTTCCAGCATAAATAAGGAATTTTTTTCTAGTGTTGTCATCAATAAATGGACTAACCTACAGACAAAGAAAAACAGAATAGATCAGGCTCACACATTTTTCCTGAGTCAATTTTCTAGGACTCAGTTTGATTGTGTTCAGCGTTACCAGCCTCGTTACGCAAAGTTCACACCACAAAGAAGCTAAATCGACTACGTGAGCAAGTTCTTAGGTAGTGTTTCTTAATCCATTCCAGGAAGCCTATAAAAAAAAGATTTTTTTCTAAGTGATAACATTTCCTGCTTATAATCTGATCTCTAAAGTGCTTTTACAAAGTACCAGTAGGTAGCAGTGTACTGAGAGAGCTGAGGAATACCTTGAACAACAAACATACCAGTGTCCAAAGAACCGGGAATACTCGAGGTGCTCTCAGGATAAGAAGACGACCCAAGGTCTCAGGGTAATTAGCTTCGACCACCTCAATGATTCTTAGCAATGCTTTGACACCAGGTCTCCATAAATGCCTCATGTTCAAGCCTTCTAGATCCACCAGACAGGTCCAAGAGCTGAATTGGAGAAAGACAAGAATAAAAAGAAAAATCTCAATAGCATCTAAACTCTCCTTTCCTATGCAAGTGTCCAAAGTACTGAAATGTGTGGAGCCCACTGCACATTTTGGTTTCTTCTCTTTTACCTCCTTGCTTTAAAAAAACCTGTAAACACTGGAATTTTAGGTCCTTTGAACAGAAATGTCACACGAGTGTGCCAAGTACGTGCAACGGTCACTTTGCACATCATGCATATTCCCTTTCCCTACTCATTTAGGATTGCAGTTGAAGGTTAACATGAAGCCAAAAAAGGTCCTGTCAACAGCCAGCCCAAACGTTAAACCGTTGCTTTTACTGGGAAATCAATTCACTGGCCACACTGCTGCTAGGAAGCAATTTAACACTGATGGTGCAGGTTTCCTGCTAGCGCAGCACAGCAACGGTGCCGTTACACGTCACAGCTCATTGTGCTGTCAGATCTCACGGATGGAAGCTTTTCCTATAGGAAGAGATATGTTTTTAATACTAAATACTGAGTGTCAGCATATGCTTTAGCTACTTTCCAAGTTCAGGTCTCACCCTGGGCATGAATTCAAGATTTACAGCTGTGCTGCACCAGCTAACTTGTATTAAATTATGCACAAGGCTTCTACGAAACAGCAAACACTTCTTTGTTTCACTTTAAATGTTTAATATGCAGTCCTTTAAGATGACTTCTACAAATGAAGATCCAGTAGGCAGCACAATTTCACAGTTACATACAAGAAACCCATCTCCTGCATTTGACCCCTGAGATGAGAGCTAGGACAGCAAGTTCTTTAACAGGGAGCAGATAAGCAGACACACTATGCATCCCTGAACCATTACAGATTAAGGGAAAGCGGCAGAAAGCAGTCCAAAAAACACTATTTCTTTACAGGGCCAGTCCTGCACTCAGTTCCACGCCCTTATACCCATTTTGCAGTTAACACTTTCATGAGTGACCCCTACAATAACTTAAAAGATGGGATAGCAAGGCATTTCCAACTGAACTTCCCATGATGTGTTCATGCCAGCGCTTGGAAAAACTTAGAACCCAGGTTTCATGGGAGCCTCACAACCTTACCTTGGATCAAGAGCTAAACAACCACATACAATAAATGGAGAACACGAACAAGAGCTGAGTGTAATGAGCCTCGTACGGACCACGGATGAACAAGTGACATGAAAACAATACCCAAAACTGCTGGAAAGGTTATCTGTGAAATTATCGTGGCCTGAGTTTTTTTAGCAGCCTGTACCAACACCTGTCTATAAAACCCCCTAGAAACAGAAAGGGGCATTAGGCTGCACTGCTTTGTAGACACCCAAACACAGAAGAGAGTAGCAGTGTAACAACCTCCACTGTGAGCATGACACCGAGACTGCTGGAGCAGCTGGTGTGTTTCCTCAGGCCTGACCCTGCAGATTCTCTCTAGCTGTAACTGGGGAGGCTCCCAGTCAACTCTGTGTGTGTTTCCGCACACGAGACACACAGCCTAGTCCTGGCTCATTCCACTGTAACAAACTGTGCTCAGCAGCGTGGCACTGCCTGACGTTCTGCTGTGCACACCATGAAACCAGGCAATTCCCACAGAGCAGATCCACTCATCCTATCTTACCTTATTGGCCTGCCAAATACTTTCGTGTTCTCCTCGCATCGCCTCAGTCCTTCTTCGTTTATTGAAAGGACCTGCACAAGAAAACGTTGTTTAGAGAGGACAGTCTTAAATTCAGTACATGGGATGAAGATAAAGTGTTTATATTTAAAGGCTAATTAAAATTACAAGGTCAAACAAGCATAAACTTTGGAGTTTTTTTCCAAAAAAAATCACTACATTTACCCCATTGGTTGATCTCATTGAAAAATAAACATGCTTTTCCATAAAAGCAGTAAAATGCAAACAAGATCATCTAGAAAACTGAGAGCCAGGAGCAATACAGACAAGAAGTCTCCCTATATTTCTGCCCCTTTAAGCACTCATTTCCTCTTTAAAAGGAGCTTTAATTTCTGTGTAAAGTCAAAGAAAGCAACCTTGCAACAGAACTTGGGCAAACAAACACAATTTAGGATTTGGCTGGAAATGCCAATGGAAAAGGAAAAAGTAAAATTCTATCCCTCCTTCTTGTGGTTACTGTGGCCATGACTGTCATTACTAGGAGCCAAAAAATAATAGTTGTTGCCAGCTTTCTGCTTGGAAACTGAGCAGATCCACAGGAACACAGTCTGAGCAATGCCTTTAGAGAAGGCAGAATTACAGGAGAGTGCTTTTTCTTTAAAAAGAAATTGTTCTATGCTTGGAATACAGGGTGACAAAATATGGCATTTTCTCTCTGTACAATTGCAGAACAGTCTGTGAAAATGCTAACCAAGAACTCCAGGAGCTGCCAAGAACTACGCCTTTCCGCCATCAGTTTGCAGTTGGAAAGAATACAGAAGATCAGCTATCAGGAACTTTCAGATGCATTCAAACCAAAAACAGACAGCCAGAGAGGACAGCAAAATATCCAGAGTGATGAATGTTCTGGCAGAAATTTCTAAATGAAAATATCACATTGTTAGCAACTTGCTGGCTCCAAAAATACTTACGTATCGAAGCAAGGCCTCCTCGCCGAGAGCTCGCACTAGGCCTTTGGTATCCATCTGTCCCAACCTCAGCACGTACAGCGGGCGACCATCTGAATAAGGAGAACAAAGACATCAACATAACCCTTATTTCTACAGCAACCGACAATTGAAGTGAGGTCGTTTCATGCTAAAAGTCCAACTGGAAACAAGCCATAGTCAGTTCAAACTTCCCGGTACAGCTGAGAGAGGGAGAACCTGGAGCAGATGGCAGTATAGACTTTATCCTGTCCAGCTACACCAGTAGATTGCCTGTAAATGAGCTGAAAAGGTTTAACGGAGATTTCTGGATGGAAAAGCAGCTCCCCTATCTGCAAGGGAAGTCCAAAGGATCTCAACTCTCTACCTTGCTACACACAAGATCTTGGTAAACACAATTAAAGCCACAGGGTTATAATTAGCTGCCAGGACAGCTAAAATCCAGGAAAAACTTGAGTCCATTAGCAGAACTAAAGAGTGGGAACGAAGCCCGTGAGCCTTCCATCGCACGTGACGCAGAACTGCTCTGGATAGCTTACTGCAGCCTTTTTGGAGAAGTAGCTACACTGAGTTCTGGGAATTACTGAAACAAAGCATTAACCCCAAGCTTTGCTTTCTGCAGCATTTGCTGGAGTCACACCTCTCAGCTGTGCCATCGCAGATTCTGCGGAACTGGCACACAGCCTCACTCCTGCAGGTCAAGCCTGGGGAGAACAGGCTCTGCTCCAGGGATCAGCTTCAGCTGGACCTTCTGCATTCAAAGTCTCACCTTGCTGCACACTGGGGCATCCTGATATACTGTCCAGGATCCAAAGGCATTAAGCTTAACAAACGTATTGGCTGAATTTGAGAATCAAAGCTTGCATTTCTGGCTCTTCACAACGGGAGCTAGTGGTTCAAAACAGCTTCCTCTCAAAGCTGCAGTGCATTTTTAAAATCTTTGCTCCATCTATTCTAGTACACAAGCTAAATAATCACCAGCTTATAAAATGGAATATCTAGGACATAAAATAAAAATAAATAATAAAAAAAGGGCTTTCTCCATAAAAAACTCCCTGAAGTCCTGTTGTTGTCTGTTTAGCTTCACTTCCCTCCAACAACTGCAAAGAGAGGTATTAAATTATCGTTAAGTCCTTTGGGACACAAGGAAAGAAACTGTCAAGATATACTAGTTTAAAAAAAAAGTCCAGAACAACCAAAAACTGCAGAGTCAAGGCAAGTTATTTATTTGCAAAGACACTACCCCCATGAAAGTTCATGGTATTTTGTATTTTATCAGGTGGTCTAAAAGAAAATGTTATTTTCACATCAGCACACACTTATCTTGGAATGTACTGTTTAGCTTTTGAAGCACTGAAGGAAAAGTGCTCTTAAGCTTCATAGCTGGTCACCCTCCTTCCCAGATGCACGTGCATCCTACCCCAAAATAACAGCTCACTAACCCCAGTCCACCCAAATCACACGTGAAGGCAAGTCTGGACTGACAGGGCTGTATTATCACTTTCTAGTTTATATTCCATTAGAGCTTTGTGATTAAACAAAAAAACCCAGAAACATTTGATTGAAACATTCCTGTCAAAATAAAAGCCCCTCAGATGTATAGAAAACTGTGCTAATTGCAGGCCAAAATAACTTTTATTCTTTTGCACTAGTAGCTCATTTAGACAGCACGCTCCACAATCGCTGCTGCCTTTGCTTCAGCACTAAAAGCTGCACAGAATTCAGCTCCCTAAAGCGTGGCACGTTTAGCATACGGAGGAGGAAAGGAACAATACTAGGAAAGAGGATTTTTATTTTTTAACAAAAGAGCCTAGCACTGTAAAATTTCAAATGATAGAGAATTGCTCCATTTTGAAATTCTGTTTCCATCCTTGACAAACCCATGCTGTACTGGCGGGCATGGTGCAAAACAGATCAAAGGAACTGGAGAGGAAGGGAGGGGGGCATGAAGTTCTTCAGTCTTGTGGTGAACTCAGAAAAACATTCACCAGCACTTTGATGCATTCTGCACCTTTCACTCACTGGCAGGACCCAGTTATGTGCTATTGACAGAGGAAGTCTCTGCGAAGTAAGGACAAGGAACTGACAAAGGCAAAGCTTCTTCATAGGCCTTTTTTGCTACAATCTTTACAGGCATACTCTTGTTTTCCACTTTCTCAGTTTGAGGTGTGTCAAACCCAAAGCAGCAGGGAAAAGCCACTCAAGCTCTTCACCTTTACAGTGAATAAACTTCTGCTGTGTTCTCCCTTGTCTCCTGGCCACCACTGCTGACAGCACCCTGTCTTGTTTCATATGCTTCTCCTAAGAGGAGGAGGTAGCAGAGACAGTGGTGCCCAGCGGGGAACGGACTAAATCAGAACACAGATACCTCACAGTTACTCAGAATCACAGAATGGTAGGGGTTGGAAGGGACCTCTAAAGATCATCTAGGCCAGCTCCCCTGAAAGAGCATGATTGCCTAGAGTAGATCACATCTGAATACGTACAGGCATCTTTTAAAAGTCTCCAGAGACAGAGATTCCACCACCTCTCTGGGCAGCCTGTTCCAGTGAGGATCTTTTACCCTCAGAATGAAGTAGTATTTCCTCACATTGAGATCGAGCTTTCTGTTTTCCAGTTTAGGCCACTGCCCCATGTCCTGTCACTGGACACCACTGAGAAGAACCTGGCCCCATCTTCCTGACACCCACCCTTCAGATATTTAAAAGCATTGATGAGACCCCCCCTCAGCCTACCCTAGGCTACACAGACCCAGCTCTTACCTCCTGTTCACCTTCG
>WTSP01022581.1:44876-64283 GCA_025331215.1 Actenoides lindsayi
ACAGTGAAACTTTGGGGTGTTGCCATTAACTCCTTCCCCTTCCCTCCCACCCCCCCCAGCACGGCTCTCCACAGCAGCCCTTGTTCAAAGTAGGCTTAAGCGGTTTTTTTCCTTTCTCCACTGTGTTTTCACTTCATTAAATGTTCTCATTTACAAAGACAGAAGTTATTTGCTTATTGCTGGGAAACAAAGGCTGCTTGGCAGTGACTCAGTACCAAGAACTCTCTTTCTCTGGAAAAGACCAGGAAGGCTTCAGTTACACAAGATTACAAATGAGCCTTATGGAGCCTACAGACAACCCACCCAGTATGAAAGAGACTGATTCAGACCAATGAATGAATGGCTGCATATCATCTGAAACATAAAAAATTGCCTATATATATATTTCTGGTTCTTGACAAACAAGGTAGTTTAACCAACCTCAGTTTTGACTTGTCTGTAAGTCTTGGCCCAGTCCATGACATCAAGATCTGACCAGATTTACAAAGTACTGCAATGATGACCCACTACACAACTGGTATTTTTAAGAGCATGTATTAGATGCAAGAGACCTTCCCTACTGCTGTTCTTAACAGGGTAGAGAACACTGATTTATTTTAAAAAGGGGGAAAAAGACAGTTTAAAGTCTTGCAATGCAATTTCTACTTTAAAAAAAAAGTGTTCAAAAGGTTCAAATTAGAGCTAGAATACAATCTCGCTTTTCCAGCAGGATTCACCAAGGGTTAACCTGCTGGCTATCAGAGCAAGATCAACAAACAAAACACTTGCACAACACCTAACACTGAACTGGATTTAAGCAGGGAGAAAGTAGATCAGGAAATACCTTGTGTGGAAGCCCCCTGTCGCAATTAAAAATGATAATCCCTCACCTGAAGGACAGCTACTTCAAAGCTTTAGGAATCTAGACAAATGAAGAGGCAGCCAGCATTCAGAAGGAAGGCTCTGTGCTCCCTCTTGTTTTGCTAAAGGAAATTAAAGCCCAATGCCCCCTATTTGAATATATGCTCATTGTAATATGGTAATTTTGAAACAGGAAAAACTCTTCCACTCTATGAAGAGGAGAAGAGAGGAAAACCCAGCCTTTACAAACGGAGCTGTACTTGAGAAGGGTGTGAATGGCAGAGAACTGGAAGAACATTCCCTCTGACAGGCGTGCAGATGGCTCTGAGGGGACAGCTGCATCGTGTGCCGGGATCCGTTCCGGTGAATCCCTTCAAAGGGGAGCTGACTGATATTTATGTGGCAAATGGAGTAGCCCTCTACCCTAAACCATAAGTAAAACTGCAAAACAATTCTGCTTTCTCCCTATCACACTTTACTACCCTGGGAACTGCAGCCTGATCTTATTTTACTTTGTTCCTCCTCTTCCTCCGTTACAGTTCAAAAGCAATTTACCCTGTTGTGGCACCAGTCACTCCAGAACAGAATATATTGTCTTCATCCTTTATTTCCTAACACAAGGGGAAATTTGGCCTCTCAAGTATTAAGGACAACTATGAAGTATATACCCAAGATAAAATAAATAACCCTTCTATAAGTTACACAGAAAAAATCAATAGAACAAGTCAGTGTAAGACAAGCATTCAGCTTCATTCTAGAGACCAAAAAGTTCTCGTTCACTACACAAGTATAACAAGTGCTATTGATCCAGGACCTTCTGATGCAGTGATCATTAGTGTATGAAGATAAGATTACAGCAATGGGAAAAAGCAGTGCCCTCACTCTTCACCTGCAGTCTAGCAAAGCAAAGCATTACCAAGTAACTGCCCAAAATGGCCCAACTGCTTCTACTTTGCAGGAATACATCCCAGCTTTAAAGTTTCATAACAATGGAGTTTGTCTAAAATTTTCATGAAGGGGGCTGTTAAATTTTGTGTGATTATCCATCAAATCCTTGAAGTACAACAGCTTTTTAGTTTTTGAAGTTCTAACTTTTTGTGCTTTTTTTTTTTAAATGTAGGCCACACAAATGCAATTATATAAATTCTGAGACAAGTACTAACAAGAATCTACTTTGCACAGATTCTGTGCATGAACTCTAATGGAAGGCTAATTAATTTCTCAAACACTATGAGAAGCAAGCTTGAAAAACAATCTCTGATGTTCTCCAATGGGGTGAACAGAGCTTTCAGGTAGAGCATTCTGGGAAGAAAAACTGTCAGTGGTTCAAGAATCAAATTTCTAGTCCAGATCTACATCTCTTCTATTCAGAAGGTCATATGCCTGAATGATTCAAGAGAGTAACACATTAAATTAGCAGTGACCATATAGACACTAGTGGACCCTGCACAGGTCTCGAAGTATTCCCTGTGCTCCCAACCCCCCGAGGTGTTAACCTGTGCTGCACACAGCCTACACGACCCTACAAACAGGGAAGGTCACTACAGAAACCATTTCATTACCATCACCAGGGCTTCAGTTGACCTTGCTAGAGTATAAAGTGCTAAGATGACTTGCTGCTTACAGTACCCTTGTCTCTAGAAAAGCATTCAAAAGCCAGTCAAGCCAGTAAATTGAGCTTTTTCAGCTCATCTCTGCTTTTGTGGAACAGAAATTAAACTCCTGAGAACTTCTCCAGGAAACTGGGAGTTGAAGGAAATGAAACCAACTATAAGCAGATGTGAATAAGAAAACATTTATTTCCCTGGCATTCACCACAGACATTAAATTCTTGTCAGTGACAGCTCCTCTGTCACTCAAGAGTTCTGCATGGAAGAGAAGTTTTTATTAGGTATACAGAAGAGCAAATCCCTACTACTCCTTGTCATCTTTTGATGCTCATGCTTGTTAAAGTGGTCCTCTTGATCTAATCAGGTCTCAACGAAAAGGATTTCAGCCCCTATGAATTCACTGCTCTGAATGACCCACTTATGGATTGCAAACATCTGCACAGAAAGAGGAAGGATGAGAAGAAAGCTTTATTCCAATACATTTAAATTCACCCCTTAGCTTAACTATATAAAGCTTTAGGCTTCAATACTTTGTATGAAGAAAAGAGCAAGACACTTCCATTTTTACACTTAGCTGTATTAGAAGCCCAGGGTAGTTTGAAGTGAAATATCCAGCTATGCTGCCCAAACATTTCAAATACAGCCTCCTCCTAGATTGTATGAACAGAGTGAATGAAAACCTGTTGTAGTAATCTTGTGGATGTCACCACAGAATAAACAATGCCAACTTGTTCTACCAAACAGGTTAACAGGCCTGCCACAGGCAAAGCAGGTGCAGCAATTTGCTGCTCAAATCCTAGAAACAGCAAGAAAGCTTCTGACCTTCACATCCATTCTGTAAATTCCTGCAACAGCAAGCATCTGAAAGCCATGAGGACACTGCCCACAACTGTTAAAAAATAACCCAGCATAGAGACCAATCTTAAATTCAATAGCTGCTTCATAATGCTTTATGAAGAGCTTTGATTCAATACATTAACAATCTTTATGGAGTCAGAAAACAGTACAGCAGCTGTTCCTGGGCTTTAGCTCAAGTAAGCTACTCTAGTTGAGTCCCAAAAGAATTTAGAGACTTTTTAATTTTTTTGCTTCTGTATCACCATTGCTCCAAACAGTACTTAACCTCCAGTCACCTCAAACATGGACAGAGTGTGCAGTGGAAGCAGAACAACCTTTCGGAATAGAGACCCTGTGGCTTTCCACAAGGAATAAAGCTTTATTACACCAAACCAAGTATCAACGCTTCCCTCCGTGCACCTCTGTAGACACAGCCCAGGCTACTTCACACCTGGTTAATCTCTTTGAAGTCTCCTGCAGCATCAAAGGAACAACTTCATGTTAAATTTCAGACATAGCAATAGCTTATACACACCGCCAGTCATAAAAATCATGAAATAGCACTGAAACAGTATTGTAAGTGGAACTGTGTTCTCAATAGCTTGCAGTCAGAGCGCTGCTTCTACAACACATCACCCATCACCCTGGGTAAATGACAACAGAACCTTTCATGTGTTAACACTGCTGCAAAGCACTTTCGAGTGAATGCACTAACACACAAATACTGGCATTTCTGCTCATCTCTCTAGTTTAGGCAGCATTTCCATGGTTACCGTGTTGATCACTATTGGCTTTAAGTACATTCCAAATATAGGCCAAATGCACAGCTTGGCATTTTAAACAGCCCTCGTAGCTCTCGTACGGCTCATGTAAACTAGCTCTGAGTCCCTGGGAGGTGTAATGCACGCACAAATATGGGCTAGCACTGCCAGAAAATTCAGCAAGCACACTGCTCAGTAAGGCATCTGGCTCTTTTGTAAAAGCAGCCACTGAAACCAGACACATTTCCAAGCGACCGCAGCATCCGCACCGTGTTATAAAACTTCAGCACCCATCTGAAAAATCGGTTTGCCTTGCTCATGCTTAAACTTCTCTCCTTTGAGGCCACCATGCAGGGATAGCATCAAAAGTCCTCCTGAAATTAAAACATCCTCAGCGCACAGAACATCAGCCTGAACCATGTGCACTTTGGGATGTTATCTTAGCTGCCAGTCACAAGATAGAGTTTGCAGCAGGTATGCCTCTAGGTACATGCTGCAAAGAATGGTTTGGAGAACTTCATGCTAAGTGTACATTGTCTAGATAGGATTATGCATATCAGTATCACTCATTAACAGGATTGAAAACTAACTCGCTTCTACTGCTATTAGAAATTATAGACAACACAAAACCTAAAGCACAACCTCAAGGAGATAGTAACTGCAGGAAGAAAAGTCCCTTTTCCTTGTAGTAATTTACATTTAGACATTTCAGAGTTTTAGTTTGCATTCTCTGTGCAATACACGTGGACCACAGAAGTACTCATTTTTCTGCTAGCATGCAAGCCAGAAATCAAAAGGATTTCACAGGCAGCTATTGAAAGGCTATAGGTATATCCTATAGATATAGATATCACCTACAACTAAGTATCAGTAAAACTCTAGGCTTATCCAAGTAAATATTTGATAATATATATTTATAAAGCATTCTGGACAAAAAAAAAATCATAGCATGTTTGCTTTAGATTGCCCAAAAGCAAAAGCAAGGTAGGGGATAGAAAGCAAATGTCAGGAGAAAGAAATTACTGGGAGACAGGAAGGTCCAAAGCAAACTTCCTCTGTAGTGAAGCATAAATGTGCAGGTTGCTGAGCTAGTGATTCTCAGCTTTGGTGTCCAGTGTCGTCAAGCATGAATAAAATTACTTCAATATTTTAATATTTCATTAAAATCATTTAGACCTTATGAATAAAGCAGAAGATTCAAAACAGGCTATGAAGCAATCTTCCATTGAAGTGGAATTTTACTGGCAATCCACTGCTGAGTTATTCAGTTGTGGTAACCAACTCAGCAAACTGAGGGAAGAGCTTCTGCTTCCCTGCACCAGAGAACAGCCAGAGACACCTCTGTTCTCATGGGGGACATGACCAGTCAAGCCACCCACAGAGTAGTGATCTACATAGGAAGAGCCTATCTACCCTGCCATTCCCTTCCTGCATGGATACTATTCCATAGCTGGGCATTTTCACTTCAAAAAAGGTGAAGGAGCTTCACAAGCAAAATTACAGTGGCTCCAATAGCTGCATGCAGCTGCATGGAATGAAACTGGAAGGGGGCTGGCTCTTGACCAGGTAAGAACCCTTTTGCTACATGCAGAGACACAATCTTCTTCTAGGTAAAAAGTAAGCCTGTTAGCCGTTGTCTTCTGCAGATTTAACACAACTTCATTCAAAATCTGGTGGTAAAAGGTAGGCTGATTCAGCAGGCAAACCAGTTCGGGGATGAAGAATTTGACCTGAAGACAAGGGCTAACATTCCATCCTCTATCTGCAAGAGATCATCTTTAACAACCACAGGCATGCCCCAACGGTGCTTTAATTGCAACAGTGGTTTCTTTAAAACAGATACAAGTCATTTGTGGTTTCTTAAATAAATTTTCACAGCTGGAAATGGGTAATAATGGCTTCTTGTATGGGAGCCTGAATGACCACCTTCAGAGAACAACTGAATGACCCTGGTGGGATTTGAGGAAAAAGGGTATAGCCAATGTAAGAGGTTAAGAGCTACACCTGCTCACTTCCCAGACACTCAAGAGGCTCAATAAATCTTTTCCTCCCTTCAAGATGTCCAGAGAGCCCAAAAGAACCCAAGGCACAGTGCCAGTCCACCAAGGAGCAAGGCTAACTTCAGTTGCAGCCTGCACAGTCTCGAGATTCGAATCTCTAAAATGAGAAGCTAGAATAGAGAAGTTGAGCAAGTACCACTACTGCAGGGAAAAAAAAAGTAAATTAAGGACAGAAAATCCAAACATGCTGGATGCAAATAACATCATTTTAATCTTTCCTTCCTTTGGACCAAGCTGGGAAAGCCTGATCACTCAGGTTAGGCTGGCTTGTGACTGGGAGACCAGTATCAGATGGCTGGTTGGAAAAAAAGCAGCTGAGATTGCTGAGGTCTGTGTTGAAGGTGGAACATCAAGGACAGGCTTTACAGCCATGCTGCTCTAAGTTCAGTAGACACGGAACTTAGATGACTTAGTGGAGGCAACAGCAATGTCAGACTGACTTGCAATTTTGCTCTGTTTATTTTAAATGCATGTGCAAAACCATTCTACAGAGAAAATGAGAGTTTGCTCTGCCCATCTTCCAAGCAGACAGATGGAAATGAGTTCTGGCCCACAAGCCATATAGCTCGGAGCACGACTCTTTGTTTCACAGATTGTGCCCTGCAATTAGAGTCAACTTCAGTCGTTTCTAGGATAGGAAACTTGGCTTCTGACCCCAATTGCACAGGACACGACTGTTTTGCCTCAAGGTTAAAGTACTACGGAGAAGAGGCTGACCTCCAAAGAGCATAGCAGTAAAGGCTGGCAACAGGCCAGTGAAAGCTTAAATGCTTGGAGACGGACATGTGATTACTGGGGAATGTGAGCTGTTCTCAAGCACTTCCTTTTTCTCTGCAACAATAATGGCTAAACATTTACACAACACAGGAACATATCCTTCTTTGAAATTTTCAAGGTACACATCAAAAAGACTGTAAACCATTAAGCTTGTCTTAGCATTGCTTGTAAATAACCATGACTTGTTTTACAGCAGCTGAACAATGACAATGGTGTTCTGTATTGATAACAGGCATCTCACTGGCACACCGAAGGCAGAATCTGGTACTTAGCTCCCCCATTCCTTCCCAGTTAACAAAATGGCAAGTCTGGTTCCTCTGCAGTCAGTTTTGCTTTCAAATGCAGCTGCGATCCTACTGTGTCCACCAAGGATCTATTTTTGGAACAGTCAAATATTCCTTACTGCTCTATTGTTCCACACTTAAGTCTCACTTTTACAAGGCCTACAATTGTTATTTATCACTTGTTTGGTCTTAGAATCACAGGCACTTTCGATAAGCAAGTCTGTTGAAATGTGGTTAATATCTGGAATATCTTAGGGCATTTTAAATAAAATTATTACTGTGTAGACAAAATCTAATTCAGGAGTGGGGGAGGAAAGGACGACTGCAGCATTGCTACCAGCATAGGCTCAGAAATCCTCATTAAACCACTGTCTGAAAGGTTAAAAACTTGTCCTACCACAAAGAACAAAGTCTCCTGATCTCCATCCAGATCAGCCTTCCCCCGCACCCCCCACCCCCCCTCGAAGATTCACTGAAACAGGTTTGACTTCATTGTCTCAGGCTGCACTCACCAGGGTTCCACTTGGCCTCTAAGCCCTGCACGAGTGATTTCACTCGACCACGAGTATAATCAGTACAGCGAAGAAAGCTTTGCCAAGAGGGCATAATTCAAGATAAGTAGCGTGTCTCAACTGTAAAGGGCTCGCTTTGGCTTTTGGACCAGAAAAATATCATCAGCTTCCAGGTAGAGAGCAGCTGTGCTCTATTAAGCAAACCAATTAAAATTTACTATGTAAATCAGGTAAACCTTGATCATTTACTAACGTCAGTGGAATGTCATTAAAAATATGGCATGACAGGGTCTAGGGACTGCAGACAGTTTACCTCTTAAGTTAGGAAGTTGAATGTAACATTTAATATCTTAACATTACATACATGTCTAATGTATCAGGAGATCCTCAGAAAGGTTGGAATGTAGGGATGGAAACAGTCCAGAACTACAGTGGTTCCTTGTGTGGAATTATAAGCCACTAAATAGACTAAGCCATCACAATGAAAAAGAATGATGTAAAAACAGAGGGCAATCTCTTACAGCACAAAGAATCAGAGTAGGGTTTTAGTGCCTCTTGGAACACAAGGAACAGGTGGTGTGAGGCTGAGCAAGCAGGAGCCAGGCTCTAGATAAAGGATACATCTCTTGACAGAGTGTGTCATGAAGCAAACACTCCTGCTGGAGGGTGTCACGATAGAGTTCACTTGGCTCGAGAAAGGAATTGGGCAGGCACAAGAAAGCAAGCAGTGCTATTACAAACCACAGACACATTGGGGACCAGAAGGGCTGTCAAGACACATTGCTGAAGGATGAAAGAGCATCTGAGAGCGTGCTACCATATCTTTATCTCATTCTTACCCTTTTCCCTGGAGGCAGAAACTGCCCTTGGCCACTGCCACATAGCACATGAGCTAGATAGGCCTCCTGGTACACTGTGGTTCTCATTAAGGGACAGAACACAATCCTTTTCCCCACACCCAAACAGCTCACTGAGATATCAATAACCAGGTAAGACCACTGCAAGATGCATCGCTGGCATGTTGGGGGGTGTGTGTGTGGGTGTGTGTGTGCAACTTCTGCACCCCCGATTCTGCTCCCCAATAAAACACAAGCAGAAAGCTACCACCCAGCTTCAACAGGTAAGCCAATTTTAAAAAGTCAAGACTCTTCTGATTCTTTTCTAAGAAAGCAATTAATTATAGATTCTAGACAATCAGTTCTTTGTTCCTTACCCTCTTTTACAGCAAAGAAAGGCAGACAAACAAAAGCACAAATACATTAATTCAACACAGAACAAATAAGTTCAAGTGAAATTGCTTTAAATCCCATTCATTACAACATCAATGCCTGCACCACGCAGACCATGAAACACTTCAATAGAAAGGAGTAATTTCATCGAGCCATGAATTTATCCACAGGCCAATGAACCGCAGAGCAAAGAGAGAGTTTTGCAAACTAAGTAGTATAATTTACACACTGAACAAAATAGCCAGAAAAATGTTCTCTGGAAAGGATTCCACTGACTGATGTTCCTCGACTGGACTTAACATCTATAGCATTCCCATTTTACACTAAATGAAGAGTCAGAAGGCACTCGAGAGAGGCAGTGCTCTCATCAGGAAACTAACTGGTCCCCTTGTGCTGTGGCATAAACAAATCTAAATGACACATCACCATCCTGACCATCACCAGAGAAATATTCATTTTCACAAAATGAGATCTAGTATTATCAAAGCAACAGGATATAATATTACAGCAGCAGTAGGCAAGGCAGAAAGTTATCAATCACAGCAAGGCTGAAGTGGTAAGAGGCTTGCAACGTAGGTTTCAGCTGTTACAGATTGATCTGCATATATTCCAAAAAGCATCTACATTCTAGTTTTGAGAAACTAAATAATGTCAGAATGAAACAGTTTTAATTATCCAACAAGTAATCCAAAACATACATAAACCTACAGATGTAGATAACTAACTTTGTAAATCTGACCATGACAAAGCCTTGAAATGCTCATTTAGGATCATCCAAAGGTATATAAATAAGAATTAAAACAGTTTAAATAAAAATTCATTTAATGCAAAAGGGTAGTTTCTTTTTGCTCCCTCCCCCAATCCCTCTGCTGTCACCAGAGTCAAAGCTGTTCGGTTCCAGTAGCCTTGCGATATTTTTATTTTCAAATTTACTGATATACAGTCCCCAAACCCAATTACCATAAACCCCAAAAGGAATCCAAGAGAAAATATTAAAACCTGAAGTTTCAGACATGAATATCATGCAAAAAAGTTAACCAACTAGCTCACATGCTACCACATTACATCATAAAAACCCTTAAGTTTCATTTTTCTAAGGACAGATTCCCCTTTATGCCAAAGCCACTCTCAGAATCCACAACTCCAAGTAATGACTTGGCACAATTTGCCAATAGATTGCTCTGCTAAATACCAGCAGTCCTGAAGAGCACCGAATCGAGTTTCTAATGCCATGGGCTTCTGCAGTTCTCAAACTGCAGATCCCAATGATTTCCCCAGAGAAGCCAGGGCTCCTGCAGCACATGTGCTGACAAACACCCTGCTGACTTGCTCGCTCTTTCTTGGTGCCAGCTGCCATCAGCTCACTGGCAGGGCAGGAGGGGAGGAGAACCTCTGCCCCACAGGGGTGCTCAGCCTGAGGTAGATATTTGTCTTTTTTTTTTTCCAAGAGAGCTTTTGACCAGCCTGTCTCCCTAAACACGCCAATGAACGTGCCTTTGTAAGAGAGCGAGCAGCTACACCAGCTTTGCTACAATAGGAAACCACCTATTTGGTTATGTTTCTCTGACCTTAGAAGACAGTGTCCAGAAACCACAAGCTGAAAACCTCTGGGGACTGGGCTGAAATCAGCATTAGCCAAAGAAAAGCAATGCAGAGAAAACCCAAGACCTTGAGACCTGATCTCAAAATCCGATGGCTCGTTGCTTGCCTGGACTCTGTTGGCAGCGGTGCCCGGAGCTGCAGGGGAGCCCAAGTGATGCTGGCCAGTCCTTCCAACACAGGCTTCCCAGCCACGTTACCATCACACCGTGAGTGCATGACTCTCACCTCAGACATCACTGACTCCTTACAGCTGAGACTGGTTGCATTCAAATTAACTCTAAGAAAGTAGAATTATTAAATTACCTGTAACAGGCCTTCCCTGACATTTTACCTGAGCTGCTAACCTGACCTGCCTTAACTATATCACAAAAATCAGATAAAAAGAGTTAATAGCTTAACAGCCTCGTGCTTCATTTAGAATACACAGTAATTTTAAACTACATGAAAAATTGGAAGACAAATTCACTTGGGAGAAAAGAAATAGACCATTTAGGACTAACCTGTAATTAATTTTAACTTCAGCTAATTAGCTGATTTCCTTGCAAATTCTCAGAAGATCCATTCTATATGCAGAACGTAACAGTTTTAAGATCACATTGCCATCCTTCCAGAAATATACTGAGTTCAAATGAAGCACAAAGCAAAAAACCAATCGTGGGTATGGAAATCACAACAGATACACCTCAATTCTGTGTTCCCAAAATCTGGACTGTGATGAATGCACTTCACAGAACGTCCTCAGAGGGTGTTTACAGTCCCTCAGGCTTTCCCCTTCCACTTCCTCCTTCATGGTGTGCTCGTCTCCTAAAAGCACAGCAGCTCAACCCCTCACCCTGGGGGTGCCCGTAGCTGGCCGCACCGCACAGAAACACCTCATTCTACACCTGCAGCTGACATCTCTGATCCCTACGCAACCCCTGGCTTCTCATTGGACATGTTTTTCAAATTAACAAAAAAAAACCAAACCCAAAAACATCATAGCTCCTTCCCACAGGGTTTTGAAGGCTTTTACACACACTGCTTAATGCCTAACCACGTGTTACATTATGGACGTGAAGTTCTACCTTTAGCAGATCCTAACTGCCATACCATGAGTCTAGGACTGAGAGGAATGCGTTGGCCACTTCCTTTCTGCCATGTTTCCACCTTTTTAAGATTTTCTATATATTTTTTTAAACTCAAAGGCAACATCATTTGGCCAATCAACAGATCCTAGAGCAGCACTTAGCACCAGCCTCAGAGCTAGGACACCTGCAAAGTGTGAAAAGCTTGGAGTGCTTTCAGAACAAAGCAACAAGAAGTGTTTTGATACATATTTTTCTTCTTTTGACACCTTTCAGAATTTGACAGTAGTGGTGTTTTAGCTTTTAAAGTGTAAAAGACTCGTTAAAAAAAACCAGACTACAAGCATTTGGTGATCAAGAGAACTGCAGCTGTCAGCTACAGTCAGGTCATGTGTTTGCCCACAAAAAGCAGGAAACGGCTAGCCATAGAAATAGCTAAGCAGGCCAGGAAACAAGGCAAATTGCACAGTAAGCAGGCTGCTAAGTCAATATTTTTCCCTACTGCTCAACTTAACCCTTACATTTGTTTGGCACAGCTCGTTCGAAGCAAGTGACCAAAAATTCATTTGTTCCTACATGTGCTAACCCAAGAAACCATCAACAATGACATAAAATAGCTGCTGAACTGCAGAGACTGAACATAAAATAAGAAAATCCATACAAGACACTGTTCCACCCCAGTTTTACCAGTGCATTTCCAGCAGTAAACAAGCCTGAATTTTTAACAGAGACAGGAAGCAAAATAGATGAGAGCTTGGGAATCGCACAACCTAAGGGAAAACGTCGGAGCAAGTCAGAAGCAGACACTCAGTTGCTCCCATCTCCAGACTTTAAGCATCCAAGACAAATCCTTGAGAAGGTGCATTGCAGCGAGGGAATAAATTACTTCTCTATACAGTAAAGTCTACTCTGTGCTTTCAAAAGAGCTTGGAGAAAGACTTCCTTTTTGTCATCAGCCTCTCAGCCCCTCTTTAGATGCTGTGTGGAACGAATTTTCTAAGAAAATGAGACTGGAAGGAATAAAAATTGTAGGGATTTATGAGCAGGTGTGGCACTTGATACCGTTGGGGTTTTTTTAAATGGCATTTTAAAGTAATATCCTTCAAAATGAAAAGATGCACTGGCTGATCAGGAAACTCATTACTGTCTAGATCAAAGGATTATACTTTGATTTGTCAATCTCAAAAAACAGATAAATTTTTCTAATCTATTCTATCACTGAAGCGTATTTATGCTATGTACAATCTTATTACTTTCCTGTAATTTCGGGATACTTTAATTCATGGAAATTTACTTTAAATGCTGTTCTTTTCAGATCTATACAACCCAAGAAAGCCAGTCAGCCTGGTGTCCAAAAGCAGCAAATCCAAACCATTAAAATGACAATATAATCAAATTACAGTTAAAGATTCATGCTTTAGATAGTTTAGAGTTTCTATCAGAACAAAGGAAAAACAGGAGACCAATTGTGGGTTGGTTTTGTTTGTTTTTAAAGGATTTTGATGAGAATATGTAGCTTGGAAGGAAGTAGTTTTCAGTCTCAAAGCAGTGCAAGAAGAATTGCAATTTTGGTTTTCAAATCAAAATGCATTCTTTCCACAAGTGCAAGCTCCTGACATTGATGAGTAGTTTACCTGCTGCAGACTCCACTGTTTGGCACCAGCAGAAGCTGACAAATACCGGGAACATTAACAAAGTAGAAACATTATTTTAGATATTCAGAAGACTGCAAAATACTTTTGAAAGTCTGCCTCCTGTCAGACAGATTTGAGAATCTTTGCTTCCAGAGAGCCACAAGTTCTTAAAATCGATGTTCATTTGACCGAACATAACAGGACAGGTTTAGATCATATGCTGTGTTCAGTCACGTTACTATTCATATTTATTTCTGAAACTAAGGAATTTGTGGCTGTATACAGAACATTTTCTGAATGGGCTGAAGAGCAGTACATTTTCCAGAGCTTCCAGAAACTTAAAAAAACCCCAACAAAACAAAACAACCCATCCTCTGGTCAATAGTTCAACATATTAGTTGTTTAAAAAAAATATAATCTTATTTGTTTTCCATTTTCATGAATTGCAGCCTTGGAATGCCATAATAGCTGCTTATTCATTATTTAAATTTACTTTGAAAATTAAACTCAAGGGGAATTACCCAGCGCATGTCAGACTGAAAATGAGCTCTAAATCTTCAAAGTTAATTTTAGCCTCCTGTCTGTTAAGATTCAAGTTCTTATCTGCCTTTTAATATTAAGAACTACTTATTCAGCAAAGTCCCTAAATTACTTTAAACTTCCTTAAGCCAATATAAATAATTGAATCTATAATCTTTAAAAGTTCTGTAAAAGCAGCTTCACAGTTTTTCTCCAATATATTTAACCTTGGTAACTTGACAAGTGAGTAAGTAAACAGTCATTTTTCCACATTTCAGCTGCTTCCAGCATTACGTAAACTTCAACATGAGCAGGAGGAAAAACAAAGCGAGATTCTATTCAGTCTGATGAACTGAACTTATATATTTTATATATATATATATGCACAAACACACAAACAGAGTTTTCAAGAAGTTGATTATGACAGATATGCCAGAGAGCAGCCAAAAGCCAGCATGTCAGCATTGGTAACCCTTTGGTGAAATCGTGTTGCCCGTGTTAGGCATGTCTGACTAAAATGTGAACATTTGGAGCTTACGGTTCTAGACTCTTTCAGAATCAGTTTCAGGAGATAAGTTTCATTAAAAGATTTGCATCCAGTTCTTACTGCTTTTAAGGCAACTTAGATATTATCTGGAATCACGCAATTTGCCAGTAAAAGGCAATCTTCAAGAGAAGTAGCTTATATTAGATTTTACATAGCTTGCCTCTAATGATAACAGAAGGCAAGCAGCATGCAGGAATGGATGTCCCAACTCTCTACCAGCAACAGCACTTCACCAATTCTCTCACAGACTTCAGAGATAAGGGCTTGTGCCTTTAAGTGTATTATCACAGATACACATTAGGGTTTCAGATGACTTTTAGATTTCAGTAGAAGAGCATAAGAGAAACTTATTTTCAACATCAGTTCAACTTAGAAAAAGAATCTTCACTGTCTCTATTGTAGAAGTCTTTATATCATAATTGTCCACAAAACACTTGTCAATCTTGGTTTAGATCAAAGTGGAATTAAATCCTTTTTTTTTTTTGTCTTAATATAACTGCACTCACCCTTCAAAGAGAGAAGAAAGTTCTTTCCAAACACATTAGAGCAGCATGAATGGAATGCTGATTGTACTTCATTCTCCCTCAAGTACCTCTTTGAAACCCAGGAAAGGAAAAGTGGGCAAATCGGAAGTTTGTAGTGTAAATGACCCATTCTGCAAGCAGCATTCACTTAGCTGCTTGCAGAAAAGAATTTTATGCTGATTTTTCTATCTGAAAGCTAAATATTAGTTTGACTTAATGAATTCCAATTTGTAACTGGAACACGTATCACACAGGAAATCTTTACAGTCCGCATGGGCTTTGCTGACACTGGTGATCTTCATTTCTACAGAATGAATTGAAGTTCCACGAAAATCTCAGCAAAGGAAGGACCATTTGCCAAATAAAAATTTTAAAAGTACTCAGCACCTTACGACAAAGATGAGACCCCACGCAACAAGACTCGGGCTAGAAAGAGTGATTTAAAGAATACTGCTGTCACATTGACCAAAGGTTTCTTTGAGAGGCTTTTTCCTGACAGCTGAGTGTCTCTGGTTTAGACCTCTAAGGAAATAGTCACCCAAAGGTTGGGTGCTAATAAAAGGAGGGGGGTGGGGGGAATCAAAACACATTGTTAAAGTCATTTGATGTGTTCTTTAAATTCCATTTCGGTATATACCAAGATGTGTTCCTCATTTCAGAAGAGCTGCTGGTGCTGTTAAAATAACATTAGAGCCCTTTTCTGTTGAGAATATGCAACACCGTACTTCCAGTACAGCAAGAACAAAACCTGACACAAACATTCCTTCCAGAAATACTTCACAACTTACGCAATCACTATTCAACCAAGGGAAAACAGTAACAAAAAGCATCAACCGATCATAATACTGTGTATATTCTTGAAATAATTTGGCTCAGGGAGGGACTCCTCTACATACTTCACAAAACACATAAACAGTTTGGATAGGTCACCACCAGGAATTTGACAAGTTAAGTGAAATAACAGAAGCAACAACAGCAGAAGGATGTTCATCCACTGATCACATTCTCAACAAGTTCAAGTGATAACTCACTGTCCTCACATAGACCAAATAAATCATACGTATTTTCACTAATCTAAACTTCCAGTCTCAGAAAGAATCCTGTTCAGCTGTTTCTTTTTATGAACATTCCTCTCCTCTTAGTTCACTGCTTTAATTTTCCAACTATTGTCTCAACCTAGTTGCGTGTGTAGTATAGCCTCTTTCTTCCCAAAGGAGAAAATCTTTCATGGAAGAAAAGACTTAATATTTGTTAAAGATTATTCTTCAAATCTTATCTCCAAGAAACACAACAGTTTGACAATTCAAAGTTAATAGTCAGAAATGTTTCTAGTTACACCCAATAAAGCATTGTGAGAAATCCCGATGTCAGCATTTTGATACAAAATATCTGTGAGGAGATAACTTAAAAGAAGAATTTTTGTCTTCAACTCAACAGCAAGGTGAAGACTTGCCTGTTCAGCAAACAGACAGAGAATTTTGTCGAAGAAGCTCATTTTAGTTGACTGATCCAAGAACAGGAACCAGCACTCTTCACTGAAGGCTAAAGTTATATACACGATCAAACTTAAATTAGAAACCATCTGAAGCCTCACTGTTGGAGTGTAGCAAGGTTCTAAAAGACTTCAAATATACCACAGCCAGATTCTTCACCACTTAAAAATAACCACTTGCTGCCTTGGAGCGCTTGCAAGAATAAGACCTGCATGTGTAACACCAGAGGCAGCTTTAGGAATAAGATAAAAAGCAATTGAAGTATTCCCTGTAGAGCGAGCTAATTCTTTTTTTCCCCCCTGTGACTGCACAGAATCACTTCTCTAAGGAACTCGGCACTCCAAACCACGTGATCTATCTAAATATTTACACTATGAACACTATTAAAACTCTCCTCTGAAGCCATTAAGCACAGGATTTTCAGCCAGTGTAACAAACCAATTCCTAGTTAGATTGTTATTAACTGTTTTTATCAAGTAGAAGCTTATCTGACTGCTCTCCTCAACTGCCCTTTGTAACTCATGACAGCTACACAGCTGTGGCTTTGGCTGAATATAGTTTAAAATACCAAATACCTGCTTCCCTTCTGTGTTTAAAAGGAAATAATGGAGGGAGAAGGGGAGAGAGAGAAAGAATAGGGAAGCTAATTAGGACTTTTTTTTTGTGGTTGTTACTATTTGTAGCATCAGCAGGCAAATTAGCAAGGATACATCCGAGAGGCTTTTTGTTCATCCCTCTGGGCTCCCTAGTAGTTGCTTTTTTCATCCCCCAAAAGCGCTACCAGTGCTCAGAACACTTTTTCCTCTTTTGTTCAGGCTTATCCTTGTCTTCACGGCTTTCTCAGTGCTCTCTAATACTATAAACTCTACACTGATGAAGACACAACCACAACAATCTTTTAATCAACATCCTTGACACTTTCTCCCATGCTAGAATAAATTGCCCCCAGTAATCAACTGGGAAATATGCTTGGAGCCCTCTTTTGCCCTAACTTTAAAATAAATCTATGAACTGTATTTAAACTTTGGAAGAAAAAGAGAACACAATATGTGCAAAAGCATACTCTGGGTAGAAAAGAAACCATCAAAACGCATACATCTCATATTTTGTGCATCATTTCAGATTTATACATTCTACAGTACCTATCAAATGGAGCCCAGGAAGTATGTAGCAACACAAGGAACTTTCAAGGAGGAAAATCACAGCAAAAAAAAATACTTACAGCCATAATTAATTCAAAAGGGTGCTTATACACCCGCACCGGGGATTGATACTTCTGCACCATAGCTGCAGTTTGTAAGGTCAACTCAAACCTGAAAAATAAAGGTTTAAAGCCACCTGTTAAACATAGGAAGCCATTTTCAATCATTTTCAATCTTCTCTTACAATCATTCTGTGCATGATGCCATGCCAGCAATCCTATGGGAATTCCTTCACAACTCCTTGATGCCTTTTTTTTTTTTTTAAAGACACTACAGTGCTCTGAAAAGCCATATATATATATATTTTTTTTGGTCAGAACTGATTTATTTCTTCCAAAGATGATGCAAAATTAGCACATTCGCAGTCCAGTTTTAGTAACAAATCTCCAACACACTTTATGACTCTTCCTCAGATGGTGTGACTTCCTGTGCTGCTGCCGAGAACCAAACACTGACGCACACCAGCTGAAGGCAGAACAGCACTGCTGAATTGGGACTGGTTTAAAAAAAAAACCAACCCAAACCGAACAAGTAAGGAGATTAAAAACATACACCCAAGTGTTAAAACCCCTTGTTTTCAGAAAGACATAAAAAAAAAGATCCCTACAGGACATTGATACAAAGCGTTCCTTCATCGTTTACAAATAAAATTAAGACTTTTGAGACAGAAACTTAAGAGATAGCCAGGGAGAACTACTTAGAAGTACAAATACTCCACTATAAAGCCAGAAAAAATTCCACAGCAGAACAGAGAGGAGTGGTTCCCATGGCTTTGTGTCCGCTTTCCCCAGCAGATGTTTGTCCCAAGCTCTCTTGAATGCAACTACACTTACGAAAAATTCCGGTGCTAGCACCTGGAGACGAAGTGAGCCAGGCTAATTTTAGCGAGAAACGGTTTGATTACAGTAAGTTAGTTTTACTTTTGGTTTGCTGACGCGTTCACACGTTATCCCCAGCGCTTCTGGCAAGCGTTACCGACTCCAGCTAAGGAGTCGGCACCTCCTCGGACACAGAAGGAACCGACAGTAAATTCAACAGCCTCAAGAAAGTTCCCCCGACATCCTATTCAGGCGAGGAATTTACCCATGACTACCCGGCTTCTTTTTTTCTTAAGAAAACACCCGAATCAGCAAAAAAAAAAAACCAACCGCAAACCCTCTCTAATCCTCGGACAAAAGAGTTACACAACAAAGAAACTCCGCGCTCCCCTCCGCCGCTCGCCAGGACCGCGCTGCCCCCGCCTCGCCGGGCCCCCTCAGGCCGGGCCACGGCGGGGCCGCTCCAGGAGGGGCCGGGAGGCGGCGGACACCTGTGACAGCCCGGCCGCGGGCTGCCCGGCGCAGGCAGAGTCCCGCGCTGCCCCGAGGAGCTCCCGGCGCGGCCACCCACCCGCCCCGGGGCGGCGAAAGCCCAGAGGCCGGAGCCCCTCCGTGACCCGCCCGAGGGCCGTTAGCGCCCTAGCCCACCAGCCCCCCGCCCCTCGAGGCTCACCCACCGCGGGGCCCCGACCGCCGCCGCGAACGCTGAGGGGAGCCCGGCGGAGAGCGGGCAGGGGGTGGACGGCGGGATACTTGCCGCGGGGGAACAGCGCCGGTGACGGGGGGGAGGGAGGCTGAGGGGAGGGGGCGCCGGGGGAGGAAGAGGAGGAACACCAGGGCCCGGGGAGGGGGAAGGCAGTGGCAGCGCGACCCTTACCGCCTCCCGTGCCGACGGCCGGCCGCGCTCTGGCCTCATGCCGGCGCGAGGCAGCGCCGCCGGTTCCGGCGAGGGAGGGGCGCCGCGCGCCCGCCGCCGCCTGTTGTTACTAGTGACAGCGCGGGGCCGGGCCTTGGCTCGCGGCCAGGCGGCGCGCATGCGCGGAGCGGGGCGGGGGCGGGCTGGGGACGCGCGCCCCCCGCGCGGCTGCTGCGCC
>WTSP01022583.1:0-30828 GCA_025331215.1 Actenoides lindsayi
CCTTTTCTAATCGCTGAGTCTCTCTCCCTTATTCCCTTTCTCTTCCCCTTTGGGGAGGGAGGGGGGTTAGCAGAGAGTGTCTGTTACAGGTCTAAGGGCCTGCCCTGACCCTAAACCATGACAGTAAGTATGCCTATAAGATGGTGTCAAAAAACTGTTGGGTGCTCAAAAACATAAAATGACTGACTGGAAGTGGGGCTCCTCTGAAGAGCATCCAGACAGCTGCCAAGAGCTTGCTCCATGAAATACAGAATTGTGCTTGAGAGCTTTTTGTCCTGGCTTTTACTAGTGAAAGCAAGTGCCCTTATTATGAGTGCTTGCCTGACAGCAAGACACCTGAAACAACTTCTACAAACTGGAAAGTTCAAAGCATTGTGTAAGTGGCCACTCGTCTGTAGTAGGTGTATTGTTACTTTGAAGTGCAAGTGGTAGGAAACACTAAAGATGCTAGAAGAAAAGCTACTGTTTCTTAGAGTTGCAAGATGCTACTAATAACAGAGATATTGAAATAGCAGGAGAATTCCAGATCACAGCTCTTAGAGAGTTTTGAGTTTTCTAGTGGGAACTTGCAGAGAACAGGTCTTGCACAGAGAGAGGCAAAGAAGGTGCTGATCTTAGATTTCAGGCCTTGTTCCATAAACATGAAATGTGAAAGGCATAAACAGTCCTTGGAGAAGGGGATGGAAGCCAGATGAATTCTGAGAAAGTTAAGATGAAGCGAAGTGCCTTTAGAACCTGCTAAATCTGAAGAGTATCTATTTAGAAGTTTGTGTACGTGCAGTTGAATTGCACCCCCGCTGCCAGAGCTGGCTGTTGGTTCTTTCAGTCGGACTGCAGGAAGGCCTAGATGGAGGATGCCACAGGTTACAGCTCTGCTGGTAGCCCACTCAAAGGTGCTGTGCTTTGGGATCTTGGAAGCAGAACCAGGAAACCCAACAGATCCAGCTTTTAGAATGTTTAGCTACAGTATAATGGATGTTAAACAAAGACCACTAATGCTACAACATGATGAAATGTTCGTTTAGTGTAGAAACATTTTTGAAAAGACCCATGAGGTCCTTTTGAGGGTGTTCATTAAAATACTCACGGAGACTGAAAGTTCTCTGCTCTGTCAGCTTCAGCAAAGGCATATATACGGTAACCACATCAAACCCAGGGCTGGGAAAGTGTGCTTTCCTACTGCTAACAATGATACTTCCTGTGAACAGCTAGTGGGATAGTGTACTTCTTGATTCCAAAGTTACATCACCTTACCCACATTTCAAAGTTTTCTAAGCCTGTCTTTCAGAGATCAAGTCAAAATTTGGAGCTACAAAAAGTCCTGCCGGTATATGAAAATGTTCTGAAGAATTATCGATAAATCCGATTTATTTCTTTTCTTTTAAGCAGGCCTTGGTATTATTTGGAGCTGACTCATCCTTTCTGAACTCCACGTTGACAAAACATAGAGGATAAAAAGTGTGCAGTGCATATGAGGTAGGAACAGTGAATAGGAATTGGAAATGGACAGTCTCGAAGAAATAAAAGTAACAGCAAAATAGTGAAGGGGGAACAAATGACCTGTAAGTGCATTTCTAGTGCTGGAGACTACAAGGTCTGACTGGTTTTTAAAAGTTGTCTTCTTTCTTAAATACAGAATGTTCATCAAAATAATTTTTTTTTCCTAGTTGTCGATTTTGTTGTACCAAGAGCTACCTCTGCTGGCCGCGTTCCTTAGATGCATTTAATGTCTTGAATTTTTTTTTTTCTCCTTTTAACACAAGTATGCGAAATCTAAATCACTTCTCAGCGCATCAAATATCATATCGCAGTTCAACACTCAGCTAGTTACTGGAAACTAATAATTGAAAGTTTGTTTATTCTGGGCTTGAGAAAAAAAAAACAACCCTTTCCTGTAGTAATTTCAATCAAGTTTCCCTTCTTTGTAAGCCTGTTCATCTTTTTTTTCAGTACAAAACCAGAGTAAATAATAAAAAAAAAATATTTGAGAAGGAAAATGCTGTGAATTCATCAGGTGTAATACAGGAAGGTGCTTTTTAATTAAACTTTTAAAAATACTGATTGCATTTCTTCTCTGCAGTGTCCCTTCGAAGCCATCAGACCTGGGTGGTCTGCCTCGGTGGGTTTTCTGTTTGTGTTTCCCCGGGGGGATTATCACCCATTCCCACGCCTGTCAGATGCCGTTTGCGAATGTCCCCAAAGAGCAGGGAGTGCCAAGGGATCCCTGCCATTTTCTGATGCGTTTCCTGTGATGCGCTGTGGTAGAATGAGCAGATTCCTTCCTCTCTCCGAGCCGCTGGATGTCACTCCTGCCCCAGCCAAAAGAAGGTCAGCGCCTTGAAGCCCGGTTTGGTTTTTTTTTTTCCTGCAGTAAAAAGATTTGCATAACAAAGATGTCAGGAAGAGAGCAGTGCAGATTCCGATCAGGCTAGGAGAGAGCTGTCAGAAGAGCATACTCCTGCCATCTTTCGACTTGGGTGGACGCTTTCCTTCCTAAAATAAGAAAAAGGAGGAATATACAGTATTGAATGATACAGTCTGTTGGTATATCGATATTTCTAAATGAGTGTGGAGATCAGAAGTTATCAGACTCGCTGTGACTCTGAATAATTACTAAAACTTATGTTTCAGCAATATGAATTTCAGCTATGGCGATGTGCGAGCGGCTCCCTTTATCCCCGGCAGCTTTCCGCCAGAGGCTGCTGTAGAATGGAGAGGTGCAACAGCCACTTGGTACCAGCAGAGGGAGATGGGGAGAGAAAATACGGTGGAAACCTGATGGATTGGGTCAAACCGCTGAACTCCTCTAATTTTATTTGATACCTGAATCGTTCCATCCTCATTTATTCTTCTCCTAATTGATCTCGAAAATGTCATAAAGGTTTTCCCTAAAGTCTTTTTACTTTCTCTTTTAGGTCCGGCTACTGATTTTGTATTAGAAGTTGTTTAAAGTCTCGCAGTAGCTTCTTCCCCGCACCCCCCTCTCTCTCTTAACCTCGTAATTATCAAAACCACATAATTCTAACTTTAATTCTGATTTCCAGAAACCTTCCGGCCTAAGTAAAAATGTCTTTCACTGAAAGGCTGTGTTTGATGATAACGATAATACCGAGCAGATCAAGCGATACTGGTGGATAGCTCTGGTCGTGCCCTTTTCCACCACCTACTCCGCGGAATGGAGCATCCAGTAATTTCAGGAAACGTTTTGTAGCGGTCAGAGGAAGCAGCCTGACAAACCATACATGAACATCAGCCTGCAGAAGTTCACTAAAAAAAAAAAAAATCAGATTTTCCATTTTAATTCCTGCAGTGTCGTCACACCTTTCTAAATTGCCCAAGTGACTGTCTTGTAAAAGTCTTCCAGTTTGCCCTAGCGCTTGGTTAATGTCTGTGTGAGGGATGGCATTTTTACTGTCGTTTTCTTGGCAACGCTGTGAAGCACACAGAACAGTGATGATGTGAAAGGCAAATAAAGGGGACATACAGGGGTTGTTCGAGCTCTCTCCATGCTAACAGTGAACACGGTCAATTCAACTCCTCTGTGAACTGCTAACGCTATTTTACAAGACTACTTTAAATCGCAAGAGAACTTTACTGATGCGTGCTCTTCCTAATTCCACAGTCCTTACATCCTAAAGCTGATGAATTTCCTTGAATTTTCCCCTGCTGAAATCTTAGCAGCTACTCTTGCACCCTCCATCTTCCCTTCTCTTATGGAAGCATCACTCCAGAGCTTTCTGCCTTGGCTCTGGACTTTCTGGAGACATGACTCAGTGCTCTGTAAGATGACTTAAGTACGTCCGAGATGGAGAAAGAATCTCTCCTTGTTCTTTTTACCGCCTGATAATTCCATGACCTTTCCTAACTCACCTTCCTCCCTACAAGTCAGGTGATTCTCCTTCTAGCATCTTCTTTCAGCTTCACCAGTCAATTCGATCTTACTTGGGTTTCTAGGAAGCTCCAAGCAAGCTCGAAGGGGCCTGCAAACCACACCACACCCCTCTTTTTAAAAAAAAAAACCCATTTATTTAAACAAGGGCACGTAGAGGATGAGAAGGAACCTTGATAAAGTAGGGGATGAGAAGGAACCTTGATAAAGCAGGCAGTGGGTGGGTGACACACCGATGTCTATCCGCTTTCTCCGACTTTACGTGGGCGTGGGTGAAGGGAATGACGCGTATTATTTCTCGAATGGTTTTGGTTGTCAGCCTTGACCTGTTGGAGAATTATCACACAAGGGCAGCACTAACCTCACTCCCTTTAGTTGCTCAAGGGCTCCTTTCGCCAAGCACTCGGTGGGATTAGTGCTCTTTGTGAGCAGTTTGTTCCTGATCTAGGAGGAATAAGGAAAGCCAAGCCCTGGAGCAGGTGAGGTGTAGAGAGTATGAGAAGTTCTGTAATAACGTTTCTGGTGTTGAACTCCCTTCCTTAGCCCTTGCCTTTCTGCATATGAATCGTATTTTCATAGCTAGTGAGGCGCCGAAGAAAATAGTTTTGCTTTATGTATGAGAATGAAGGTGATGGAAGTGTTGAGAGAGATCACAAAGCACAGAAAAGATGGGAATGGGAGTAGTGCGTGAAAGAACTCACCCAGACAGGGAAGGGGAGGGGAGGGCATTTCCCCACCCCCCTGGCCAGGACTACCTCAGGTGTGAGCTATCAGTCGATCAACACATAGGTTTTAAAAACCACGATTCACCCCCTCCTTCCCCTCTCTTCTGTCTTTCCAGCACCACCACGGAGTGATTTAAAAGCCCCGGGTCGCTTGAAGACGCAAAATCCTCTACGGGGCCCTTTTATTTTTTTTTTTTTTTCCCCTTCGCCTTCTGGCTTTCCAGGTAAAGCTCGATTGTGCCTTCAGTATTGGCCTGAAAGTGCTGTCCCCGCGATACCGACTCCGCTCCCCAAGCCCCTAAACGGGGAGGAAACGCCTCTGAGGGGCCGCGCGGGCCGCCTGAGCCACAGCCGAGCTCCTCCGGCCCGGCCCGGCCCGGCCCGGCGGCGTGGCGAGGCAGGCTGGCTGGCGGAGACGTTTCCGCGGGGTGGGGGACGCGGCCATCTCCACCAGAAACCTAGTCTGAATAAAAAAGGCGAAGAGCTTGACTGAGAGGTCAGGGGCTGAGCCGCCGAAGGGGGCTGCGGGGGCCGGCCGCGGGAAGGGGTGGCCGTTCCCGCCGCGGGGGCCGCTGCTGCTCGCAGCCCCCTGCGGGGCGCTGGGGTTCTCCCCCTAGCTTAGGGCTGCGTCTGCGGAGGGCTTGGAAACGAAGGCTCCCGGAGGGCCCCGGCAGCCCAGCGGTCTGCACGCAGAGCTGGGCCTCCCACGCGTCCCCTTTGTGTGGAGCACGGCTGCGTACGGGGAGCGGGCGTGGCCGGCGGGACGGGCGTGCATTTCCGTGCTGCCTCGGTCCCCGGCGGGAGTAGGGGAGCAGCGGGGAGGCTCGGTTCTGGAGAGAGGTACCCGTGGCGCTGGTGTCTGGTCTCTCTGAGGCGGGGAAGGTCCAGAGCGCCGCCGCGCCGCCGCGCCGCGTCCATGGACTAGCCGAGGCAGCGGAGGGACCCCCGATTACGCCGATCGCCACCTCGCCCTCCGCCTAACTTGGCGAAACTTAGTGAGCAGGCTGCTGCCGCCGGTGAGTCCCTGCCCGCCCCGCCGCCGGCCCGGGCATCTCCTTCAGTCCCGGGGGTCGCGCCGCGTCCCCGCCGTACGGAACGCGCCTTTCTCACCCTTGTCCTTAAGCACCGGCATTTTAACCCACCCGGAGCACGGTTCTCCCCTGCAACATCCCCTGGAAGCTGGCAGCCATTGAACCGGGCAAGCAAGCGTCGCCCGGCTGCCCTTCCTCGGGGCGAGCAGCAGCCCGCAGGCTTCCTAAGTTTCCCCAGAACGTGGGTCTGTGGTGAGCCCCTGCCATTGTCCTTGTCCATTAAAGGAAGCCGGAGAGTCTGGGCGAGGCTTCCTCTGGGAGCTCATGCCAAGTTGAGTGAGGTGCCATAAGCGGGGGGGGGGGAAAAACCCACTTAAAAAAAAAAACAAACAACAAAAACAAACCAAAACCCCCACAAAAAAAGGCCTCTCGGAGCGGTGCAGTCGCAGGGCGGCGTTTCCGTGCTCCTTCCTGCGCCGTTGCAGCGGCTGCCGCCCGCCCCTGCCCTCGGTCCGGGCGGTTGCTGCTCGCAGGAGCAGCTGCTCCGTCCAGTGCGATGACCGAGGCCTGTAACTTTTTAATTATTATTTGGACTTTAATTACTTGTAAAGCCGTGGCGGTGCGTGACACCTCTGGCGCTTCTGCAGCTTCCCGCCGAAACAGGCCCGACCGTTACCTCAGGGGACACCCCGCTCTTGGCCGGGCCTGTTTCGGCTGCTGGGGGGGGGGGGTTCCAGGGTGGACGTTTGGGTCATTACCGCATCCCCAGTTCCCATGTCGTCATTTACCTTCCACTGGTCTGTTTCTGGTCTGTGACTGCTACGGAGTGCTGCCGAGAAGCTGCAATGTGCAGACCCTATGAGGAGAGTTCAGGTAAAATGCATTATGCACAGTAAATATGGGAAAAGTGTGTGTGTGGGGGGTTTCCCTTTCCAAACTTTTGGTTTTTTTAAAGGAAAGCCCTTGTGCATTTCTAGGGAGAGGGTTTAAGCTGAGCTGGGAAAGGGTTGGTGTTACAGAGGACCCCATGGTGTTACACCTGCCTGGCTTCAATACTGTTGATTTGTTTGTGTCTGTAGAAGAAACCAGGTTTTTACACTTTCAGAGTACCTACATAAGTCTGTTAAATATACCTCTGACTTTACCTCACATACTTAAATGCAGACTTAATGTTTTCCTTTTGAGCCTTTCAGAATAAAAAAAAAAAAACAACCCCAAACAGCAAAACAACCACTGTAAAAATAAGATAAGTTTCTTGTGTTGGCTTTTCCGTAGTAGATCTTCAAAGGTGGTGGAGGGAAGGATATTTTAAGATAACTGTCAGGATATAATTTATTTTTTTTTCCAGCGATGTCTTTTTTTTTTTTTTTGCTTTGTTTTGTTAATAGGGACATAATGTTTGTGACCTAGAGCTCTGGATAAAAAGGAAGGAAACCAGTTCCTGGAGAATGGAAACTCAGAGTTTATCTTGTTCATAAATGTTCAGTGGGGTGGTGACCTCCTTTCTGGCTATTTCCACCAGTGAGTTAGGGATCAGTACACACGTGTTTTTATGACTTCCTGAGCTACTTTATATTTACAATAAACGTATGAAACTCCAAATGCTTGGCTGTGGATGTTTGAGATAATAGTGCTATCTACTTGACAGAGGAATTGTGTGGGAAGAGAAGGGATCAGGTGGGAATTCAAGTCTAGTGGAGTAGGAATGAGCTGTGGGGGGGGAAACTTCTTTGCAGTTTTTGTTCTTTGGTTGTTGTTTTTGATTTGTTTTTTAAACAAATCCAGAAGATCTGTGTTGGTGGAATGGTGTTCTTTATCCTTTGGCTAATGTCACTGGAAGAAGGTACTCTTAGGGTGTGATTTGTCCTTTTAGCTCTCTTCTTGTGGGGTGGTGAGGGAAGAACACAGTGGTGCTCCCTGTTCTTAGAGGATTTTTATAGCCAAAATTACAATGCCCCTGAAACAGCAGTTTTTGTGAATAGCTTCCCAAAAGTTTGGAAATGTATTTATAATAATGTTGAAAAACAGCATGCACTTAACATGCTTGGTTGGCATTTTGCTGTAATTTTGTTGATTTTGCTCATAGATGGACTTGCTAAAGGTGAGGTCTAGAACTAAACTGAAGTCATGGAAAGTTGGTCTCTCTGGTGTGTGCTCTGTGTGATTTTTTTATTTAGTATAGGTTGATCCAGTCAGCTTCCTTTTGTGTCAGAGTTATCTACAGTCCTCAGATAAGAAGACCAATCGGAAGAAACCTCACTTGAGTTTTAATTGAGTTTTATTCTTGTCTCTGGCCATAGGCTTTGTTTGTCATGTAGTGCATTGTAGAAGAACTCGGCCTATGCCGTTTTCCTGTTTAAAGCCTCTTTCCTCTCCTCCCTGACCCCTTCTGGGGGGGGAGAGGGGAGCCTGTGTGGAAGCAGTGGAGGTGGCAGAAAAGGAAGAAAAAAGTCGCTTTTGTTAGGAGCAGTGTTTGTGCAAGAACCTTCATGTAGGTAACATACCCGATGGGACTGAAATGTGGCATGTTCTGGGCTACCTTTTGCTAGCTTTAGGCCTTGTAATACTTAATGAAAGTATAATAAAAAGCTCTTGCTCTGAACCCTAAAATTCTGTCTGATTGGGGCCTTTTCTTTGGTATTGAAGATGTAGCAAGAAAATTGTAGACGTGGCGTGTTATGAATTTGTCCATGTCTGGCTGCAAATATGTAGATAATATGGTTGAAGAAGCTTTAATTGTAGGCTAACTTATAATGAGGAGTATGCTTTTTGATCCCTTACAGATTGTTTTATCTTCAGATTGACATCTGATTTTCTTAGAGGGTGGTTTTATTTAGTTTATGAAGCCTTGGTGTGTGGCTCCCAGTTCATCGTTACCTCTAAATAGATGTTTGAGGGGAAAGAAAAGAGAGAGGGGCAGATTGTTCTGCTGACAAACTCCTACAGTTAATTCTCAGTCGTCTGTATAGTTTCCCATCGTGTGTTAGGTGTGGCACAGTTTGAGTTCTGCTGAGCTCAAACTACATAAATTAAACTCTTGTTCTAATCTCACTGTATTAGATTAGAAATCTCATTGAGGTGGTGGTGTGGGGGAAGCGGATTTCACAGAGCTATTGTCAAAACTCTTCCTACAGATCCTTCCTTTATGTCAATTTTCTGCTTTCACAGAAAAAAAATTCCACTTGGGTGCGGTATGGTAAAATATGTGGGTTTCAGACACCAGACAAAGGGAGACGTTTATGCCTCATGTGTGAATCAAGAGGTTTTTTTCCCTTGTGCGCTTTTTGTGCCATGCTGCTCTGCACTGTGGCTTCCTGGGTCTAAACTTCCTGTTTCTGGTAGAACGGACTCCTGTACTTTGGCACCTGTGGTGTGTTTCCAAGGCTAGCAGCCTGCACTTCACAAAATCCATCAACCTGCTATTGCTCTTTATACCTCAGATGAAGTAAATCAAACCCTCGAACAAGAGTTTTCTTTACTTCAGTGTAAACGTTGCAGGCTTCTTCTTGTATGTTCGAAGTACAGCTATGTGTCTTCCTCGCTTGTATTGCACAGTCCTAAAATCTATGGCTCTTCTGACACTGTAGCGTTGGTAGCTTGTGTGAGGGCACTGATGCAGCTTTTCTGCCTGTAGTGCAGCTTGGACAGGAACCAGGATCCTTCTCCTTGACCCCTTTGGCTCCTGCTCAGCCAAAAGCATCTGATAAAGGAAAGGTTAAGAACAATGGCATAGATAATCAGAGTAGAGGTCCTTAAGGTTAGATATGTGTTTTTAAATTTTATATATTTTTTTATATGGTTTTAAATTTTGATAGTTTGAGTACCCGTCTCCCCCTCAAAAGGCTGAGATCTGCTTTTAATTTATCAATCAAAAAAAGGAGGGGAACTGAAACATGTAGGTTCAGATGACAGTGGTTTGAAAACAGCTACAATTTAATTACTTCAGTATAGTTAAATGTCTTGGGTTTTTGGTTTTGGTTTTTTTTTCCATTCCTTCCCCCCTGTAAAACAGCTTCTCTTTATTCTGGATTACTGAACAAACCTATTTTCAGTATGATCAGTGATCTGAAAAGTCATCGTCGGGTAAATTCTTTATTTTAGGCATGTCACAAGTGAGGATTCCAGCAAAGGATTTAACCTGCAGAAAATGGTGATCCTCACATTGACAGGATAAGGAACTGCAGTGTTTGCGGTTGAAACCACTGACTTGAGTGTCCAGGCTTTTGCTGTCATTCTTTACTAGTATGGCGTGAGTCTTGTAATTGGAGCCCTTTGAGAGAGAAGTATCATTCTGCTCAATTATTCACACTTGAATTCTGGTATCACGTATGCAGAAAACTTTTAGCAAATGAAAATAAAATATCCTGACCATAAGAGAAACTGTATCAAAACCCAGGGCTTATAGCAGGATTTAAAAGTAAGTTTATTTTCCTTTCTGGTTCAAAGTTTGGAAAGGGAGACCAGTGCTTGTTTTGCTTCAGTGTTTCCTGCCTGTGTTCCTTTTCGAGAACAAAGCACCAGTGTTTTATCCCTTTCCATGGAGTAATGCTCATACATGGTGTGGTAAGTAGATGCATTTTTGTTCTTACCCAGAGTGCCTGCTTACATGTTTCTTGCATCCGAGAGCTGTTTCAGTGTCTTTGTCTTTAGAAGTCTGTGCAAAAGCTGAAAATCTTAGGGCTGCCTTTGTCCTTAATCTGAACCCGAATGTGAAAGACAAGGGTGCAATAAATACAGGGCTTTGCTTCCTCTTGATCTTTACAGTAAGCACTGTTGAGTGTTGTCCTGGTACTACAAAGAAGCTTCTCTCTGTTTTACGCTCTCAGCCTGCAGAACAGGCATCTGTAACAAACTAGTAGAGGCCTTCCATATGAGGAAGGCCTGTGCTGAAGCCCCTTGCTGTAGCTGGGGCTCTTCCTTTGGTGCTAGTAGGCTCAGACACTTGCTGAGGTTATGTGAGCATATGAGGTTTTGGCTTCTTTATGGGTGGGTTTATATTTTATTTATTTTTTTACTTTTTTTTTTCCATTCTGTTTCAGGCAGGTTGCTCGTATACAAAATACAACTTGTTCATGTGGCCCAACAGCCCTTTCCAGAAATCTTTTTTCCTGTTTTCGAGGTTTTTGTTTTCTCCTCAAAGCCTACATAATTGATACTTGAGTCTATCTGGAAAGGTGTTTTCTATAAATAGTGGATAGACTTGGAAGTAGCAAGGCAACTTCCAGTTGCTGCAGTCACAGCTACAGGAAGCAGAATGAAGCACAGTATTCTGAGACAGCTGAATGCTGTGAATTTTAGTATTTCAAAAAAACCTGTGGTTTGTTCTGCTTGGCGAGACCTGTCTGCTTCTGCTTTGGGGTATAAAATCAGTGCTGAAACACGTACGCTGACATCTAGAAGCTCCTGGAATGGAAAACACAGGGAATAGCCTCAAGTAACTCACATCTGAAGGAGGACACCTGAGATCTTCAACTTTGGTCTCTGTGACAGCAGCCTTCTGGCAGCTTGGGGACGGAGCTGATTCTCTTCAGACACATTTCTTTGCCCTCCACAATCTGTCATTAAATAGTGCTCAGGGAGGTACTTAACGTTACGTGGAATATAAGCAATATGTAAGAAAGGGCACAAACCAGCAAAGCTTTCTACCCTGCCTGGAGTATGAAGTTACTCGTCTGTATGGCAAGCCTGTGGAGGAGGAAGATTCACCTGAAAAGCTGTCTGACTTGAAACTAATGGGTAGCCAATTAGTGAGGTGACTTTGAGAAGAGGAGGTGGCTTTCTTTGTGAAGTGTACGGTGCGCTGCGGTTGCAGAGGGCGTTTTGGCAAACCGGTATTAGCAGTGCTCTGCATCTGCAGAGTAGAAGGGAGTGCAGCTGAAAGATCTCGTCCGGCTGGGACAAGTGAGAAGGGAAGGTGGTGTTCATTGTTCTATTTGTTGTTGTGGTGTGGGGTTTGTGTTTGGTTTGGTTTTGTTGTGTGTGTTTGTGTTTGTGTTTTTGTTTTCTCCCGAGCTGCAGCTTCTGTACCCAGCGTTGCTGTCAGCCTGTTAGGATGGCAGTTTCTGGTCTTCTCACCCTCCTCCTCGAGGTATGGGCTTTTCCTTTAATAAAAGGCACAGGTCAGGAAGCACTTGTGTCTAACCTCTGCTGCTGTGTTTGCTGTTAGCTGCTGCAGACTGCCATCTGCAGTGGAAGGAGCTCCAGTGGTGTCACATCGCCCTTTGCTGTCCTCATCTCTTCGTGGCATCGTGTTGTTTTTGGCATAGACCCGAGAGGTGGAAAGCCTGTTTTTCCTCCTTCCCCTGGGGCGGATGCAGAGTCTTCCAGGGTTTCTCACGACCTGCCTGATCACTGCCTCATGGGGGAAGGGCTGGAGCTGTTCAAGCATGGGCTTGGCCCGGAGCAGCTTTGGTCTTTGTCTTTTTCATTCTTTCCCCTTGTGCAGTGGTAGCGTGTACGTGGTGCTCTTTGAACCTACCTGCTGGCTCTCCTGGAGCGTGAGCTTGCTGCCCTGCCTTTGGGCTGAGACTCCTCCTTTGCTGCAGAGCTGCAGTGGTTAGCGCTGGGAGATGTTTGGTGCCTGGCATTTTGTCACATCTCCGGTGTCTCCTGGTGTTGTGAGGTTTACCTGCTAGTTGGTTTTTGGAAAGTTGCGTAAGTGTGTTTCTCTACCAGGAAGTCGGGTGGTAGGGAGGATAATTGCAGGGTTGTTAACTCTTTGTGGCCACACAGCTCATCTTCTCTTGTGGCCTGCGAGCTGGCCGTGTCCTGCTTGGCGTGTAGAATAGGGTTCTCCTGGGTGTGTTGTGAATGCAAGTGGTGTACAAGGTGGAGGGCAGCAAGAGAAAGGAAGCTTTGAAAGCATCATCCCCAAACCCAACATGCGTTAACACTTTGTCCCCCTGGTAAGTGGCATCCCTTGGTGCTGGAAGGGTGCCTCCTTTGGAATGAGTGTTCCTCTGGTGTTGGAAAGCGTGAGTCTTGTTACTGGGGGTGGGAGAGGAGAAAAAAATTATTTTGGGGGGGAGGGGATTCAATTCCATGTCATGTCTCCGGCATTGTTTAACCAGAGCAAGTGGTGAATGTAGCTAGTAATGTACAGATACATGCATTGATTTTCTTAGCATGCTCATTGTCAGAGCTCTGATGTTAGTACTGGAATTCTTTTTTGAATTTAGAGATTACCTTTAACTGGTTTAAATTGTTAAACTGTTTATGTTGTTATACATATTTATATAATCAATAAATACATATATAGGAATATTCAGTGTAAAGACTAAGACACATGGTGTGGATGTGCACTGGCCGTGTGTTATACCCAAAACAAGGAATGTTTTAAGGAAAAAAACCAAACCAAAACAAACAGAACCAAGCAAACCCTGAACAACAACAACAAAACCCCAAAGAAATCACTTGCTCATCATTTCTTTGTGTGTGTTGCTATAATCAGTCTCCTGTTTTTCTCTTATGATAAAGAAAATAAAGGGATATTGGTTTGTTTTTTTCTGAAATGTAACTAGAGGCTTGAACAAGTGGCATTCCTGGAAATGGAGGAAAGGCACAAAATGCATGTAAGTTTAGGATGTCCTCTGAAGAAAGAACGGATTTGCCAGCAAAGAAAGTTGGCAGCCTCCTGTCTTTTCTGCTCAAAGTTGTGACTTACTTTTGTGATATAAAGTAGCATAGCAAAGGGAGGACCCGTTTGTTCTTGAAAGGTTTTGGTCTGTCTGGAAGTATGGGAGGGAGCAGACAAACGTGTATCAGGTAGTGATCCAACAGCAAGAGAACCTAAATAAAAATAAAATTATTTCCCAAACTGGAAGTTCTGGCTCCTCAAATGAAATATTTACTTTGTAAGGGCTCCAAAGCCTTCTGTTGGCAGGGGAAAAAAAAAGTCAAATTACATGCTTGCTTTAATTTGAGACCTTGAGTTTTGCCTTGCTGCTGATGTTATAGGAAATGGGTATGTATCTGCTCTCATGAGAAGTAGGAGAAAACAGCTGGGGAGTTTTGATCAGCTAAGATTACTCTGGCTACTTGTTCTAACAGGCTTTGCTCCCTGGAGTGAAAAAACTCTTGGTGAGAATGACTGACGTGCTTCTTACGTGTTTCACAGTACTTGAACTTTCTGCAAAGTAAAAGGAAAACGTAGCTTGTGGTTTTTTGTATACTAAGTAAGTTCCAACACAGGCAAGCTCCTGTTCAGGTGAAACTGGTCAATAGCTTTGCTAAAGGAAGTTTTCATAGACATGAAAGGATTTCCCCAAACTTTCCCAAGATGCTAATGAGCCATCCCTTGAACTACAGTCACAGTGCCTAGTGTTGGGTTTGCTTATTGTGGTGTAATCTGAATGGGTTTTAACTTGCGTGAACGTGAGGGATCCTGTAGTGCTTTTGAGGTTAAGGTCAGTCAAGCCTCTACTTCCTGTACTCCTGCTGTTGCCTGCAAGTCTTAAATATTAATAAAGAGCCTGACAGCTTACAAAAAGATCTTTCTGTCTTCTACTGTCTTTCACTCTCCCACTCGTGTTGGGAAAATGACTGTCTTTTAGACTCAGTTTACTTGTAACATTTCGTTTGCTTTCTGTTTCCTGTGCAATCTCTTGCTTTAAGTCAGAATGTGGAATATATACTGTTTGCATTCAGCTACTTTGAGCAGATTTCCCTTGAACTGTGTAAGAGATCTGTGCCTTTTAGTTGGTACCTTTGTCAAGTGCTGCTGTAGGTTGAAGCAGAAAGTCCTTACCCGTTCACTTATCACCTCAATGAACCTGAGGTCAGTGGAGTAGAAGTAGCATAAACCTGGTAAAATTCTGTGGGCAGCTGAGTAGAGCCGGACATCTCCTCAGTGTCAATAACTAAAAATATTTGCAGTTGGAATGTACATGGTCAATACCTGCATTCTAAGTGTTAACTGATTTTCATTCTGACCAGTTTTTGTATGAAGGAAAATACAGAATTTTTGGAGCTGCCTTTGTTTTGTGAAGTTTGGCTGTGTTTTGTGCTTTTGCTTTGGGTTTGGGTTTTTTTTTTTTACTAGTAACTTTTATAGTTAATTAGATATAAAGACTTTAACATGTGAAAGCAAGGACAGACAACACTATATTTTGTTAGCTTCTGTGTGAAGGATGGTGAAAAGTGAAATTGTTACAGATACTGTTGTGCTCTGACACTGCTTTTTAATTGCTGTGGGAGTGATCCCTAATCCTGATCACCTTTTTTAAAGTCTTCCTTTAGTGTACTTCTGTTAGCTTAAGAAATCAAGTGGAGCTGAAAACATCCCATGAATGATAGGTTGAATTATAGTTGTGCAGTGCAGAGCTTTTATGCCAAAATATTGATGATGTTAGTCAAGTGAGCAGCTCAGAAGAGGTTAAAAGATGCTGCTGCTTGATGCCCATGTAGAGTTATTATTTTTATTTTTTCAGAATTTAAGGCATCTACATTCTGAGTGTTAGCCTAAGCTTGGAGTACTTTTACATGGCACTTCAGATGTAACTCATCCACATAAAAGTAGAGTCTTGGCCAAAAGCACATGCTTAACCTCAGTGTGATTGTCTATAGAGCTGGGGTGGAGCTATTCTGCATCACTGCTTCCTTGGTTTAGGTTTGGGAACACTGACATACATTCCTTTAAGTTTTCTTAAGTTGCCAGTTGTGCCACAGTGAATAAAGCCTGCTCACTGAAACCTAAACTCTTGCTGTTCATAGGGGATTGGATCTGCTCTGAGGGATTGTTTTGTAGAGTTTGTATTGGAGCAACTTGTGCTTGAAATAATCTTAAAATACTTTGAGTCTTCAGCATACTACAAAAATAAGAGCCCCAAAAGATGATGTCTTGAGAAATCTGTCTGGCTTCGGTCATGTTTTGCATTGAGTTCAGAGTTCTGTTATCTGCCATTATTTTCCTCGTAAAACAAGGATAACCCGTTAGCATTATCTGTCTTGCATCATGACTCTTTTGGGTTAAAAAACCAAAACAAAACCCCAAAAAACAGCAACAAAAAAAACCCCACAACAAACCTCTTTGTTGAATAAACCTCAGGTTTCCTTTAAGAATGAGCAATTTTTTTTCTCCGCTTTTCTGGACTGCAACAGAAGTAAATAGTCTACTTCTGTTCCTTAAGAGGAGCTTGTATTTTCCTTGTGAGGCCCCAGTCAGAGTACCTTGGAGACAAAATTGCAAAGATAAAGATGACACATGTTTGTAGGGAGTTCCTGAATCCTCGGCAGGGCTGCGCTCTCTGTTTCCAGGAACAGGTTAGCCTGTAAGAGCTCCCAACCCTAGCAGCTTTTCTTGCCTTTGTGTTGTACCGACTCAGTCCTTAAATGTGAAGATTTGATGTCCAGCACACAGATATTGTAGTGAACATGAAGTCTCTCTTGATGGTCACCTTCTCTCTGGGATGTGGAAAGAGCAGCCTGTAGGTGCCTCCTAGCTGCTCCATTTTCAGAAGGTCCTAAGGAAATCTCTGACCTATCCATGGTCAGGGATAAGTCTTTCTTTCAATTGCACAGAAAAACCAAACCCTATTGATTGAGCACCTCCAAAGAAGATGACAGTTTTTAGAGGCACCGTATCTTGAATGAATGGACTGATGCTTTTTCATAGAGAGTTGGTGTTGGTGGAGTAATCGAATTAAGTAGTCATAGCAAAACAAGCAATAGGGCAGAGTGCATCTCTTGCTTCTCAGTGCAGTCTTCATTTGACTTTGTTGGTTTGCTTCACCACCTTCATACAGATTTGATGCTTCGTACCGATGGACGATGTGTGGAGCAGCCAACAGCTTAAAAAAATGAAATTATTTTTTCTTTTTCTTCTTTTCTGTGTCTGTTGCCCCCAGCTTCATCCATTTCACTGTGTTAGCATCAGGTGTGGTGTAGGCTGTGGTGCTGGTGTAGGCTGGCATTGCAGGGGTGCTGCGTGGCCGTGAACGCTCTCAGGAGTCAGCACTGCTTCTGGCCTTCCATCCTTGTTCTCCTTCCACCTTTGAACTGCACCCACACTGGCATTTGTATGAGCTCTGGAGAGATAGATTAGAAAGCTTAAAACTGTTTTTTTCTTCTTGGTGTGTGGTACACGATTTGCTATGTGATTTGTTGTATGATTATTTGCTCCGCTGGGTAGGATGATTAATGGTTTTTAGAGGGGGACAGGGAAGGGGATCAGGACTACAGATGGTGGCAGTCCTGGCTGAATCTGGAACCTCAACGTGACTTAAGTCTGCCTTGTAAAGTTAATGCTTCCTGAGGGTCAAAAGAATTTGTGGACTTAGATACAGAGAGATGCATTGGTGTTTGAGTGGTTCTTGTTCTGGATTTAACGTCCTATCTGTGAGGATCTCCCTTGCGTATCCAAATTAGGTTTTCATATATCACAGCTTTTGTTTTATGAGAGTTAAAATCTACAGACTGTAAATATCAGTGCTGTAGCATTTTTAAGGTAAGAGTGGAATCTGTGGTGTATAAATGCTTTGGAAATAGCAGTAGCCTGTTGATGAACTACTACATGTTTTTTCTCCTCACCAGAGCTGTAAACACCCAGACAAAATTACATATTCCACCAAAGCAGCAGTGCTCTGTATTTCATTTTTAGAAAGTCCTGTTACGAGTGGGTGATAACTGTCAGCTGACACAGCGTGCCTTGCTTTGTCTGAAACACAGCAGAGAAAGTTACTAGTCTGCACTGCCCACATGCTACTTTAATCTTCCAAGTGTTTTGTAGTATTGCCTAACCATAGTTATGTGCCTGCAATGTAAATTAAATACTGACCGAGCAGATTTCTAGACTGGTAACAGATGCCTCCTATGTTAGGAAACATGACTGCCTTTAGTATAAACATGGGGAAGGTGGCACTGTGGCCTCGAGTGCATTGCTTGGTCTGTTTATTTGTAGGGTTAGGGGAAAAAGTCAGCCACGCCTACACGTTAGATTCATTGCATCAGGGTGTCACTCCCACACCGGGAGTGATTCTGCTGCTCCATATGGTGTTTGGTGGTCTGTCAAGAAGAACCCAAGGTCTCCTGAGGAGGGTAAGCAAAGAGAATAAGCTAAATCTGCTCTTAATATAGGCAGATGTTTCAGAAGGTAACATCTGTCTGGGAGCCATGTGCTGTTATAGGACAGCTTCATTCAACAAGGAACCAGTGCTAGGCCCCCTGTCACTTCAGAGCAATAAAAAAAGAAAACCCACTGTATAAAAAGAAGCATTTTGCTTTTTCATTCTGTAAAAATGCTGCGATTGGTATTGTCTGGGGCATCTGGACAGTTGTATGAGAAAGCAGGGAGAAATGTTTTACAAACTGATGGGCAAAACCATGAGGAAGATGGGAAATGGTGCATGTGACTAAGGGTGTTTTTGATGCTTTTGTTTGTGGGGATAGTTTCACTGAAGTCCCAGTGCCAGGAAGGACAACCGAACGAAAAGCAAGACTTGGGACTGTGTGTTTTAGGTTCTGAAATGGTATGCTTCCTATCTGCCTCCCATTCTATTTTAAGCCTCTGTCTAGTAGAACAACATGTTTATGGAATTTAATTGTATGCTAGCTAAATGCCACTGGCCTCCTGTTTTGTAGTGGCAGCAGTGACGAAAATAATGTTTCTTATTAATAGTATGTGCCTTTTACAGTTACTGCTCCTGTCTTTTGCCAGGATGCTGATTTTCAGGGGGAGAGAGGCAAGGCAGTGATGGAAGCCTGAGTGTGCTTGCCTCTGGAGAGTGTTTGCACTGGAAAACAGTGTGTATCTGTGATACAGGCTTACACCCATGCACTTTGACTCCACTCAGATTAGTGGGCTTCTGCTGTTGTCTCCTAGTGTCCTCTCTTCTCAGCCTCATCAGACTTACTGACTTGGACAAGTGTATATCTATTGACTGTTGAAATATAAATTGCCATTTGGAGATAGAGACTCAAATGAAGAAGTTGAGAACGCCAAACCTCTGTTCCTTGTAGTCTCTCAGCTGCAGGCTTTTAAATAAGTTTTCTTTACTATGTCTCGTAGTAAGTTTCCTAAATGTTGTCTGTGAAGGTGGATGGCTTGAAGAGGTCAGTAACTAAAGCTGTACTAGGGCACGAGGAAACAAAACTGTACTACTCAGGAATGTATATTGCAGAACTCAGCTTATGTATATGATTGGGTTACATCTAGGAAAGCCCTTTCCAGTCGTTGTGTGTACTGCTGTAAAGTACAATTTTCTTTCTTTTAACAAAGGTTAAGTGATTTTTGCTGTGAATGAACTGTGAGCATTAGAACCTAATTATAAAGTGAGGCTGTGGAAGGCAAAATAACATATTTTCAGTATTTGGTTAAAACTGTATGGAAATCAACATCTGAACTGTAGAATTATCAAGCTCAGTTGTTAATGGTGAACGTTCACATTATCTAGCCTCACAAATTTTGCAGGTATTTTTTCTGTAAGAATGTACAATATATCCTTTAATCTTTGTCCAGACTCTGCCATTTCTCCGAAACCAGCTAAGTAGCTAATTTTGTGTGTCACGTTACTGGGGCTGGTGAGGAAAAAATGTTTCAGTTCTGATTTAACTCAGCTTTACTCTGTCTCGTATGGAATTTTTTACTCCATCTTGTATGGAATCCTAAGTCCTTTCTTTTTTAAGTGACTTTTCTGTTGGTACTGTGTCTATCTGGATACATTACCCACAGCCAGCTCTAGGACATCTTAAGCAACCTGCATAGGTAGCATATGCATGAAGGCTACTTAGGTGATGTCTGGCTTTATTATATGCAAAGCAATCTATTTCATGTCAAGTGGATCACCAACTCTCAGTAGGATCTGAAAATTCCTCTTACGCACATGCAGGCCATTTTAGCTTGAAAAAAAGCAGAAATTCTTTGTCCATGACTTCATCATGCCAAGTCACATGATTTTCCAGTTGCTGTTTCCATAACTGCTTAAAGCTATGGAGTGTTCTACCAAAATTGTACTGTCCTTAGATTTTCTACATGGTCTCTGCATTTATTTGGTTGGGCAGCAAAGAAACTTTCTGATTGTGCTTGAAGAGGGATGGGGAAATGTCTGGACCAAGGAGGGACTCTCCATCTGCTTCTGGATGGAAGCCAAGCCTCACATGGGGAGACCTCTGGAAGGAAAATCAAAGTCTCACGGGCTGGAGATGTCTGCTGTGTGTCCTTGATCCGTGTGCGTGTGGTTTTAGCTTCAGGGTAAAAAAAGTTTAAGGCAAGGCCTGAAATACTGTGTTGAGATTTCAAAAAATAAGCTGCTCCAATAAGACATTGATGGTGGTACTCTATAATTGTCCTGGAAAATAATTAGTATTTTACTTAAAGCTAAAGCAAGCTGTTTGGTTTGGGTTTTGGTTGTTTTGGGTTATTTTAATGGGATTCTCAAAGCTCACAGGTATTTGCTTCTGTTTCGTTTTGCAGCGGGATTGTTTTTTACACCCAGGTACAGACTGCCTTCTACAAAACAAAAGTAGTTTCCCTTGTCCTAGCTGTGGATGTGGTGTGGATCTTCAGTTGTCTGTTCCACGGTGTGTGGTTGCAGGCTTTGCTCGGTAGGCCTGGTTTTGCATGCTGTCTGTGAATGTCTCTGTCAGCGTAGTCCTTCAAGCCGCCTTCTTAGTTATGAGCTGTGTTCAAATTCTCTGTGCTTGCTTCCCTGTTAAGAACCTTTCACTGACATCTTATGGGAGGAAAACATTTACCTCAAGAGAGCGGAGGGTTGAAATGTGGAACTGCTTCTTGTCTGTCACAGGCAGAACTTGTGCGGTCAGCTCTCTAGAATGTGAGGTCTGTGCAAGTGCTTTGTCTTCCCTGCTGTGGCTCTCAATTTAACAGCTTGTCTTCTTTTTTTTTTTTTCTCCTATGTGTGGCATTTCTGCAGGGGTGGTTTAGTCATGAGGCTCTGAAAAGCTGTAGTTCTCTGAAATATTTGAGCAACAGTTGCAGTTGAACCTTATCTCGGTGTAGGTAAGGAAGCAAGGAGACTGAACGCTGCAGAGCAGATCAGCTCTTCGATGGTGGGGCTTTTGTTCTTGAGAATAAAACCTCTTACAGGGTATGCTTTGGTAAAGAAATACTGAAGTACGGAGAAGACACGAGTGCAACTGCCTGTTGTGTTTAGCAATCTGTAGGCAGTGAGGTTTTCCAGGTAGCCACTTCTAACGTCTTGCTGCTTGAGTTGTTGGATGTACACTGCGCAGGGGGTGTGCTCAGACTTTCGCAGAAGTCCAAGCAGTTGTCTGCGTAAGCAAAATTGTTTTGAAGGAGTAAGAAAGTGGATGAATGTCAGCTTGCTGATGCAGATCTTCCTAGGCTGACTGCACGGCTAGTTTCGTTTCTGGATGTCCCTCCCTGTTCCCACGTAAGGGTCCGTAAAGAAAATAGAATTATTAACCAACAAATACTTAGAGGGAGTTTAGGGTCAGCAAAAGTTTCCGAGCTGACTTTGAACGTACCTTTAAACTGCATATTGTGCAGGTTATTGTAGTCTCCTCAACAGAACAAGAGAGATCTGGGGGGGGGAAAAAGAAGTCTTAATCTTCTAATTCTTCTCATTCTTTCTCTTCTGTGCAGACGCTGTGCTGTAGAAGATGCACTATTACCGATATTCTAATGCAGAAGTCAGCTGTTGGTACAAATACCTGCTCTTCAGCTACAATATTGTCTTCTGGGTGAGTAAAAACTGTGGAGACTGAAATAGCTTAGATATACCTTGCTTTTATTAACTAACTTCCTCTGTTCAAGAGAACAGGCTGAAATATTTGCCTGAAAGCAGGAAGTCGATGTATGGTATGTCCCAGGTGTTTTGGTATTGAAGAAGTCTGTCCAGTGTGAGGAAGTAATTATTATTAAAAATTATATGGATACTTATTCTTCACAGTCTTTCTCTTCCTTGCCCCTTCTTCCTATCTTACTTTTTGAGTGAACAGAAAGGAGAGGAGCAGATAAAACTGGTTTCTCATTTTGTCGTTTGGGGTTTTTTAATGGAGAAATGAAAGAATTTGTCAAAAGAAATTAGTCTAGTCTCTGCTATTGCTGACAAGGCCTCTGTCTTTTGAATGATGGAGGCCGTTAAATGCTGGCTGTGTTTGCACAAAGGTTAAAGCTATCTTTCTTAAGTGCACTTAAGTGATGTGTTAAGTTGTTTCCCTGTTAAGAGAAGTCTCTTCTAATATCTTTGATCTGTGTTGAGGTGGTGTAGCTGTACATACACTATGTGGAGGAGGAGAAGGAAGGAACTGCCCCAGAGATGTGTCAACAACTGGCATTACAACATAAGTCAAGATCTTAAATGCCATGCTCTGTGGGCAGCAAAATTGTCTCATATTGGCTTGAAACACTTAGGTACTAGCCTGCCTGTAATATTAATTTAGAATTGTGAATGTGAAAAAGGTGCAAAACTTAGGGTGTGGGTAGTCATGGAGAAGTGCAGATACAGGGACTTGCCTGGTGCTAGCAGCTTGGATTAATGTTCTGATGCAAAGTTGCAATATTTTCTAGTACAGATAGCCTCTTCTAAAGATGTTTGGGGTTTTTTATTGTGTGCTGAGGTTTTTTTTGTGTTTGGGTTTTGTGAGTTTGTTTGTTTTTTGGTTATGGTTTTTTGTTGTGGTTGTTTTGTTGGTTTTTGTTTTGTTTTGAAGCTGAAAGGACCAAATATTAAGAATTAAAGTATGGTATGTAATTTAAGGAACTTGTTTAAGAGTAAAAATTGATCCTCCTGATCATGACTTGTCAGAGATCAGTAGACATGCTAGAGAAGACTGTATTAAATCTCTTTGTTTACCGTGACTCCTTAAACCATGTCAACATTTTACTACCTGAAATTTAAGATGTGAAGAATTATTACCCAAATCTATATTAACTTCAGTAAAAAACTGTAACAGTAAGGAAATGTAACTTCAGTTAAAAAAAAAGAGGTTTAGTATCTGAACATAAATTGCAGGCTGCAGAATCTTGTTCATTCTTGTCAATAATAACTTGGTATTTGCTTAATTAACCCATATAAACTTCTGGTAAGGTGGGTTGGCATTCCTGCACATGTTGGTTCCTTTGGCAGTATTTAAGGTAGAAAATAAGGGTTTTTGAAAGCTGCATCTATCATGGACAAAACTCTGAATTTAAAACCCCAGAAAAGTCTGGGTTTGCTGTAACTTCTGGAGGTGATCTGGCCCAGTTTTCTGTTGAAAGCAAGACGCATCGGATAGGAAATCACTACTCAGAGAGAAGAGCTGGGTGTCTTGTGATCTTCTTATTCATAAATTTTCTGCTGTCTTCAGCCTAATAAAAGGGTTAGAAAGCCAGATAATACTTAAACTGCAATGTTTGGTTATTGTCGTTTCATATTCATCGTTGAAAAACAAGGAACTTTTTACTACCGTCACCACCTCTTGTTTTAATGTGCAAGGTTTTATTGTGATATTGTAGCATTAAGCCGCAGGGGAGTTTATCCTTGTGAAGATAACAGGGCAGAAAAGATGTGTGTGGTTTGTGGAGAAACATTTTTCCAGTAAGAGTTAATTTGCCGCAGTATTTCCATAGTGCAAATGTTTGTTAGTGACTATTTCCCCCTCTCTGCCCCCAGCAATTAAAGATTCCTCTCATGGCCTCATGTGCCAAACAGCATGTTTCTCAAAGGCCACCAGCTCTGTAGCTGTTTTTATTCTGTACAGTACAACTCCCATATACCTACAGTGGAGTGTGATGCAATGAGAAGTAATATTTGTCAGGCTGTTCTGGTTTTCAGAGAAATCATTTGGTAACTGGGCGGATGTGCTTCTGCATATGACTTGGGGTTATGTGAGAACTGCTAGTTGTTCATGAATACATTAGGATTGTTACAGATCTCTCGTGATCTTTTGAAAAACTGAAATATTTCAGCTTTACTGGGAAGACTATAAAGAATTTATTTTTTTTCTTACTGTGTTCTCCTGGAATTAATGAAGATCCAATGGTTTTTCTCTTCCCAAAAGAACGATTTTTAAAGAGATGAAGAAAAATTGAGGAGAATTTGGAATACAGCTTGTGTTCAAGCTGATCTTTTGTCTGGAAGAATTGTTTTTCTGAACAGGTGCTAGTAGTCTTGGTAGCTTGCTCAACTAATGGTCTGAGACTTCTGCTGAGAAATGATCAGACTGCCCTGGTAGATTATGTACAAATGCACCTCTTTGATAAGAGCTGGGCAGCTTTAGTGATTATGTACAAATGCACCTCTTTGATAAGAGCTGGGCAGCTTTAGTTGTAGAACAAGCTATGTAAATGCTGAGTGGGAGGGTAGATGCTCCTGTGGGCAGTGCCTGAGTCATTTAGCTGACACAATGATTCAGGAGCCTATGACATCCTGCTGGCTGGGATGACTAGTCTTAACAATCTCTTCAATTGGACAAATCCATCCTGGGTAGAACACTTTCTCTGTGCCTTAAGTACTGAAGGACTACAAAATCAGAAGGGAAATGTCACTGACTTGGAAAAGCAGCATTTAAGGAGGAAATGTGAGTCTTGAATCACCGTTCTTGGCTTGCAGGGCAGGTGCTTGTAGGATTTTGCTTTGTGAGTGTTTGTGGTAGTGAGGATGGCCACTGTATAAGGAGCAAGAGGGGTGGTATTTCCAGAGGTGTGCAGGCAGCCTTTTGCCCCTATCTTAACTCATGACACAGTTTCTTCACAAGTGATGTAATTTCCATGTAAAAAGACTTGCATTTGTTGTTCTGTCACTCTTACTAAAGATGCTTGTTGACTTCCCCATTGTAGCTCTAATGTTAGTATGGGTGACTGTATAAACTTGAAAGTTAAATCATATGGTGGCTTTGTGAGTGGGTTACAGAATATTTAAACTTGGCTTTTTGTGCCACGTTTCAAATACAGCTCACATAGATGGGGGCAGAGCACAACAGTGAACTCAGAGAGGACAACTGTGGCTATTTTAATAATGGCAAGTTCATTATTTAATCAGCCTTTAGAAATCTGTAAGCCTTCATCCTTTACAAGTTTCTGGGTTTGTTTTTCAAATGGGTAACTTGACAATAGCAGCAGGTTCAGTTCTGATGGCTTTGAGTTAGTTGTGTAGTTCAAATTCACTTCTGTATTCTTTGTGCTTGTCTTTCCCTTATGAGAAAGGGAACGGACATCATAGGACCTCCTTTTGAGTTTTAAAACTGGGGGGGACGGGGTTGGTGGTGTAGTGTTTTTGTTGTTTGGTGTGGGGGGGGGGTTATTTGTTGGGGGTTTTTTCCTATGTGTATGTTTGTGGTGTCTGAATTATTTTTTTTTTTTCTTGGTTTGTTTGGTTGTGGCTTGGGGTTTGGGGTTTTTGTTTTGTTTTGGGTTTTTTTGTTGCTGTTTGTTTTTCCCCAACAGCTTCATTTGTCATAATGAAATGAAAAGACTGCAGTAATGCAAGGTGAAGAGCTTGGTTCTGGCACCTTTCTATTCTGAGCAATTCTGTAATTGAGTGAGCCTTTCTGTGAAAGCCCCAGCAGAGGGAGGAGGCAGGAGGTGGACAACTGACCCTAGGGAGATGGCAGGAGTGCCCTGCCTTGGGGTGCAGCACTGCACTGTGCCTTCCAGCCTGCGCTTGAGAAGGCTCAGGGAATGGAAGTCGGTGGCTCCATCACCTGGGTTTGGTGCTGCTTTCTTTGTCTCCAGGTGAAGGATTTTTTTGGGGTGGTCCCCAGAACTGCATCTTAGCCAGGGCATGGCTGTTGAAATGAAGGACTGTATGTGTGCTCACTGGCTCTCAGGTGAAGTGAGAGACGAGGATAAACTAGCTCTCAGATTCTGTCATCTGGATTTTTCTTATGCTCTGTAGCTTTGTGTGTGGCTTTTAAGGGCTTTTGGAGGTAAGAAATAAGATTTTTTTGAAAAGTAAGAGAAGACCTAGGCTAGCATAAAGTTTTCTGGGCTTTTACAGCATATTTTTTTCAGGAACACTTAAAACCGTGAAGGCTCTACCAGGAAAAGGAAAGAATCCCACCACCAGCTGCTTTCCTTACCCTGAGAGGGAAAGTCTGGGAAGAGACAAGGGTGGGAAGGAAGGGCTGTAAGCTGTTGATTGCTTCAGCATGGGTGGAGCTACAGTGCAAAACAGTATTGTCCAGGGGATGGAAAAAGTGTTCTCTAAGAGTAACATTTTGTGCTTACAAAACCAGAACGCAACAGGAATGCATTCCCATTGCTTCTCATCAGACCTGGAGGCAGACTGACCCACCAGCAGTTTCTGTGTAAGGCTTGTTTGGCAAGAATTCTCTTTAGCTGCAGCCTAGATTTGAGAAACCAATTAGACCTGTGTTCTCGTTAGGAGATTCTAATAGCCAAAGGAATTTGACTACTACACTTTTGGTGGCAAGTTAGTTTAGTGAAAACTTTTCTGTCAGTTCAGGCTGGGTCAGTTCCCTGGGCTGCCTGGTGGCAAGCACTTGAATGCCTCTGTGCAAGAGTAGTAGAGAGGTTATTTTCCTGGTGTTAATTCACTGTAAAACTCTGCATCGTGCTAACTTCTGAGGAAATTTTGTCATTGTGGTGTTTGACGATAGTTTTCAATGAGATACTTCAGAGTATCTTGCACGCGATATTTAAAGCAAAGAAATCTAATTTGATTAAATTACTATTTTACTTCCTTGCAAATTGGTTGTCTTGGTAATTGTGCCTGTAAATGTAATGGCCGATGGCTTTGTTTTTTCTGCAGGTACATCATACTTCACTCTTTTGTTAAAGAAAAAAAAAAGCTAATGTGTTTTGGTGGCTTCAAGTGAGAACTATCAGTCACTTTTGTCTTAGCTGAATTAAACTTTAGATTTATCCACATGGATTCTGAGATCGAGCTTATTTTTTTCTGCTGATAAGCTCTGTTTTACTAGTAGATAGTTTGCAAGGGTGCAAAATTGCAAAAATAATGTTTTGTGAAATAAACATTGCTCTCACGTTTTTATTGTTTAATGTTCAGAGGTGAGAATGAAGCATTATACTTAAGATTCTATTACAACTTAATTGAAATGGTAATGATAGTGAAAGGCAGCCAGTCTGAAGTAGCCACCCTGTATTAGGTATTTGATAGCACAGTGGTATACACAATATTAGTTTGTATACAGAGTGGAAGATGTGTGTCTTCCCAATTTTTTTTTTCCTTTTTTTAGAACAAGTTCCCAAAGCTCCAGCTGTGTCTACTTCATAATTTACCCTGATTACTGCAAATTGCACCAACTATCTTCACTTTTCTCCCAGCATTCCTGGAGCACTTGATATGGGAGAGGGTGAATGATACATCAATTGAATGAAACTGTGTAACTTAATGACATACAAGTTTGATTACTGATTTTATTTTTTCTTTTCCTGTTTTGCTTCTTCATCTGAAAATCACTGGGTTAAGATTTTTGGGTGTAATCTGGGTAAATATTCTGTTTATTTCCTTGTGTTTTTTTAATAGTATTTTTAGAGTTGTGCTTTGATCCAAATCACTACTTAAAATGTTCTTAGTTCATTCTAAGTAGTCATTGTGCTGTTGCTTATTAAGCAACATCTGGAAATTTAACTTATCACTGCTTTGCCCTCTTGTAACTCTTTCCATGGTTTAGTCGTGGGTTTGGTTATTTAATCTGTATGTTTAAGCTCTAAAGTATGGCATGGAATACTTTGAGCCTAGACAGAAGTGAATAACATCATTTGAGTAGTTTTTACAGAATGACAAGGATGATCCAGCCCATCTTGGATCTTCTTTCCCCCAAGACCCCCAGCAGAATAAACCTAGAACAACTTTATTTGCCCTGAGTGCAGTTTAGGGTCAGCAGGCAGTGAACCCAGCAGTACGGAAAAATCTACACGTCTATTTTCTTGTGTAACTGTAAGAGAGTCCCGTGTTTGCTATTTGCCTGTGCTGTGGAGAATTGCCTGGGATGGGCCCCCTGTTCAAGGCATTTTTTGGGGTGTTGGGATTTACTTGTCAATGTGTGTGTGAAGCTTGGAGGTAGATATATCCTGTATATAGAATTATGGAATTATTTAGGATGGAAAAGACCTTTAAGATCAGCAAATCCAACATTGATAAGTTCACCACTAAACCATGCCCCTAAGTACTACATTTACTTCTCTTTTGAATACTTCCTGGGATGGTGACTCCACCACTTCCCTGGGCAGCCTGTTCTAATGCTTGGCAACACTTTGAAGAAATTTTTCCTACTGTCCTATCTAAACCTCCTCTGGCACAACTTGAGAATGTTTTCTCTTGTCTTATCACCTCTTACTTGGGAGAAGACACCAACCCCCACCTCGCTACAACCTTCTTTCAGGTAAAGAGCAAGAAGGTCTTCCCTGAGCCTCCTTTTTCCAGGCTAAACAACCCCAGTTCCCTTGGACAATCCTCTTAAGGCTTGTGCTCTAGGCCCCTCACCAGCTTCATTGCCCTTCTTTGGACGTGCTCCATCACCTCAATGTCTTCTAAGGTTACGTGGGCCTAGCAGGGTAGAGTGCCATTGTGAGCAGTGAGGGGGAACTGCCCTCACTTTGTAGAGAGGTCATTTTAGTTTGAGTATTGAAATGAGGTATTAAGGACTGCCTGAGAATGGAGAAAGGGGATAAAAGACAAGAATAAGGATATCTTGCGTCACTTGGATGGATATAATGAATATAATTCAGAAATATTGTATTATACAAACATATAAATTGGTGTAGGGTTTACACGTTGTCAATTAGATTCATTGCTCATTGAAAATAAGTGGATGGACCTTCAGCTTAATTCAAAAGGTCTTAAACAAGGTAAGGATTCAGAAGACAAACTACATCTAATTAGAGAAGAGGCTAATGAGCCCTGACACTGAGAAGTTATGGAGAGTCAAACATGGCCACTGTCTGGGGATGACACTACAAAAAGACTGAACAGGGAATAACCTCAAAATGCATTAGATAATCTGAAATCTTTGTTATTGTGCAGGCAAAAGGTTTACAGCAAGTCGCTGGGATAAGGATAATTCCCCCTTGCATGCCGTGTGGAAGTGTTAGTTTAGGAGCTTGCTTCTTGAGTAACCATGAAAAAGCAATTGGAATACTTTTTAAAAGTAGTTTATAAAATCCAAAAATGCTGTGTCGTAAAAGCGCTCTAAATCCTTTTTGTCAGAGATTGACTCGTGGGGAAGAATGTCCCATTACTGTTGTTTGAGATGACAGACAGTATTTGTTTTACTTGAGCAACAGTGCTACTGGCTAAGTGTTATGAGAATGTCTTGATTAGCATATCTAATCCTTTTTTTTTCTTTCTGTTTTAGCTAGCTGGGGTGGCCTTCCTTGCAGCTGGTCTGTGGGCATGGAGTGAAAAGGTAAGGGTAGAAATCCCTGGTCTTACTTTGTTTGGTGCCTGCCCTCTCCTGCCCCTTGCCCCACTAAAACTTCTTCCTCTGGAAGAAGCAAAGGTTAAATGTAGCATCTGAGCTCAGGACCCCCTATTCAAATGATCTGAGTTTAGTGGGAGTTTCATTCTTGTCCCTGATCAGGTGTTAAGCTGAGGTCCTTCATGTTTAGACCTTTTTTGTAAACTAGTAAGAGCAGGATGCTAGGGAAAGCGTAATCTTTGCAAATAGTCCTTATGAACTGGTTCTCTTTTGAAAGCATGTTGTCTGAAATGCACTTCTCTACCCACCTCTTTTTATTAGAAAACAAACAACAAAAGAAACCCCAAACAAAAATCCAATAAAACACAAAAAAATCTAACAACGACAAAAAAACAAAAGCAAAAAAACAACCAACCAATGCTCATCTTTAGAGCCATCTTTCTGAAGTATTCCAATCTTACGGCCATCTGTCGTCTTCCACTTTACTCCACATGGAGTTGATTAAATGATTGTGTCTCCATGTAGAGGAACAAAATTGGGGAGCATGTTCTAGCTGAATAACACACTTTTTTTGACAAAGATTTCTTTCAGCTGAATAACTTCCTCAGTCAGAGGAAGTCTGTGTGGGCACGCACCTACAGAGTTCTCCTTTTACAAAGAGAAGAGATGATATAGGTAGGAAAATGAATGGTTCATCCACTTGTGAATGTAAAAACATGACTTCAATCTGACTGCAAGCAGTAGGAAAAAGTGACAATTACTAGCAGATTTAATGATCTGCATCATAATTAACAGTGTAGGGCAGGTGCTCTCACTGTTGAGTTGTGCTGCTGAGTAGGGATACTTTAATTACCATCACAGTGCAACATTTACTTCATCAGAGTGTTTATCCACATCAGGGACTCGAATACAGAGTGGTTGTGGGATTCCTCCACATTTTGTAGATGAAAGAATTCTATGATGATCTTAATGCTGAGATATTTGTTCTCCTTCCTGCTCCCTATGTGCTTGTGCACGTTCTTACAACTCAGTTAGTGGTATCATTGATAGATCATAAGCAGTCCATCTCCACACAGTAAATGTATTTACCTCCTATTCTGTTGTTATAACAGGATATTCTTTTCAACCCTTTAGGAACAGTATTAAACCTGTCTTGAATTTGTATTCTCTCATGTTCAGACATTATCTTCTGTAAAGAAGCACATAGGATCTGTGTGTTGGAAGTAGCTAGTTTGCAGCTACCTCCATTTGCCAAATGGACTTCATGGTACACTGAAGTTACTAAAAGGCAAAGACAGACTCTTTCTGTCTTTATTTCTTAAATTTTGCCTGAAATATTTATATGCTCTGTCCTGTCTTGCAAATAAGTACTTCAAAGCTTTTCCTGTGGTTTTGAACTTATGAGTGGCTTATGAAATCTGTACAGTATTTTTCATGTCTGTTCTGTGCTATGTGGACAGTCTTTCATACCAGTGCCATTCTTCAGCTGCAGTGCCTGTATGGATCTGTCTGTTTACAGATAAACATCTTGGTAAACAATGTATCGGAAGCAAGAGTAAAACCTTCTAGAAGCTGTGCTGCAGTGGTAAACCCAAAGATAAACTACAGGCGGTGGAAGAGTTTTGAACATCCTGTGTCTCAGTGAAGCATGAAGTACATTTGGTCTCTAACTTCTGTTTTTACTTGTCTTGTTCTTTTTCACCTAGAATTCCACTTCAGATTGATTCCTCACCAGTCTTTTTTTTTTTGGATATAAATCCTGTGCATCTCTTTCAGCTGATAATATATCAAAATGAGAATGCTGATGTCCTGGTTTGAGTGAGAACAGAACTAATTCTGTTCAGTTGTTTTACTTTTCAGCTCAGTTCTTCTAACTAACTGC
>WTSP01022583.1:30928-98738 GCA_025331215.1 Actenoides lindsayi
ACACGGGGGTGTTATCAACACCCCCCAGCTCCCAGTGCTGCAGCGTGAGGGCTGGATGGGGAAAAGCAGCTCAGCCAGACCCACTACAAACATCCTGTGTCACACACTGTGACAACACATTGTGTCAATACAGCACATTCTGAGTCCACCAACAAAAAACTCTTAAAGGACTAATTAATTAAAACGCTTGTCTGAAAGAATCTGTGATGGCATCATGGTCCTGATGGTAGTATAATCATGGTTGTTACGCCAAGAGAGACAGCAAACTCCCAGGATTCTAACTCTGGACTCTCTGGCACTCAGCAGAAACTCTTATTTCAGGATACTATTGAATTTACTACTTGGCTTTTGAGGGGGTAGGGAGGTGTCAGGGGTGGTTGGTGCCTGAATAGCTTACCTGTGCTTGGCCCAAAGTTCATACTAATTATGTAACTCCAAATGAGTGAGACTTACAAGAAGTGACTGAAGATGAGAAGCCAGTATAAGGGGTCGCCCCACTAGCTGAGAGTCAAATTAGGTCCTTGGAGGAGGGCAATTAGTCTACTGCAAGATTGTAGGGGCCAGGTAGTCCTGTCTCCTCTGTAAAAAGTACAAGGAAAGCAGCTAGTGGAACACTGTTTGGTTTTGTTGTCTGTATTTCAGAAAGAATATGAAAATTTGGAAATTAGAAAAAAGCTGCAAAATAGTTCAGTTTCTCGAAAACATCCAGTAACATAAGAGGCTTAGACACTCTTAACCAGCTTAGGACTTCAGATCTTCAGTTTATACCTTCCACCTGTGCAAAAAAATAAAAAAAGGTTAGGAGGTGAGCACAGCTTAAACAGCAAAAAGATTTCTGAGAGCTGATCTCTCTTTAATTTAGAAAAAAAACAAGAAACAAAAATGCTACAAAATCCCTCATAGCATGGAAGCTAAGGAAATTTGTGACATGGAAATTCTCACTTAAAGGTATGGGCAAAGGCTTTAACAATGTGATAGACCTTCAGAGCAGCTGATGGATTTCCCAACACTTCAATGTATTTAAACCCTGAGACAGAGTTGTAGGCTCTGCACAGGAATTGTGACTTAGGGCATTTTTTGGCTGGTGTTATGCAAGTGGGCAGTCAAGGTGATTGTAATGTCATTCTTTGTTTATGGTCTCATTCCCCTGACATTTTCAGTATTTGGATTGGGTAGTGTTTGCCATATAGTAGTTTTGGATAGCATTTTTGTCCTTGCTGCCTTCTTTCCATTCGCTCCAAATCAACACTTCAAAATGGAAACTTTTGTCCTCTTCTGTGTTCTACTATGGTGAGGTCTCTGACTGAAACGAGGCATTTAGACTTTCCTTCCAATTTCATTTACTTCCCTAAAGCAACATTTATGTGTGATGTTTATGTATTAAAGTGAACAACACTACTGCTCTGGGTGCTTGGAAGGCTTTGGCATCGACAGGAGAGCAGGTTTGTTCTCTGTTCACATGGAGAGAGGATCACCTGCTCCAGAGTCTCAATTCAGCATTTTTCAAATATACCAAATATATTACATAACAAAAATCAAAGTTGATTAAAGTATGTTGCCCGGGGTCACAACAGCTAGTTTAACACAGCACTGAGAAACTCCACAAAATGTTGAGAGTGAACAATGTCAGACACTTTCTAGGCATATTCTTTTTCAGTCATGTCTGCAAATGCCTTAGCAACACCCTCCAGATGTTCTTCTAGTCAATTCTTACCTCCCTTCCATCAAAAGGAATAAATCTTGGTATTCAAATATTCCTTCACTTTACAGGGTGTTAAATTTTTGGCTTTTTTAATTTTTTTTTTTTTAATCATCTTTTTGATTCTATTTAAAAATACGATCTAAGCTTCAAAAGAAGACAACATTTTCAATAGCCATTAACTTGTGATGTTAATTTCCCACTTGCTGTTATGGATGGTCCTTCTTGAAATTTAGATTATTGGATATAATTGGATAATATAATAATTGGATAAACAGTTGGTTTATTGTTATGCATAGCACAGCCATCATGCTAATCAAGAATTGACTTAAACTCATGAATAACCTTCTTCTACATAATCATTAGGTATATATCTAACATATAATATGGTGTAATGGTGGTGCCAAAGCGGTGTTGCAATGTGTAAATAATAAGCATGAGGGTGGTGGCAGACACTGTCATGGAGGGGACACATAGGGGCTCGGTATTTGCTCATCACAGGCACCAGCTCACTCAGACACATCCCTTCCAAGGGAAACCTGAGAGAAAAGAAACCAGACGGGCACATGCATGAGGCTCAGTGCAGCCCTGGGCACCAGCCGAGGTGCCCGTGCAGGGTAAACCCCAGCCAGTCAGGATGGGCATGGCATCTGCCCCTGGGGCTGCCAGCTCCTCTCCTCTCTTTCCAAAACAGTGAGGGAGACTGCAGCATCTTCTCTTCTTACAGAGACTGTAGCAGGCAAGCCACTACTTCTTGCCCACATCTTGAGCTGTTGGGGACTTCTTGCATTTCCACTCTGGTCACCCATAATAACCAGGCACTACTCATGAATTCATCATGGAGTTAAATGGCTTTCCTTCTACTCTGTTAATGTTGGTCAATGAGTTTGTGACTTCTGTGTCCAGTTGTACTTCCTGAAATAATGTTTCAGGCTCTGTCTGTGTCCAAATCTGACAATGGTGCTTTTGGCTGGTGACACCAGCAGTAAGAAGGGAAATACAACTGAGAGCTTTTTTTCTGCTTAGGCAGAAGAAAACAGACACTTCTCAGTGCAGACACAGTGAGCACGAAGTGCCTCCCCAGGGAGAATTCTTTGGCTTCAGACATGAGTTCAGATACAAGAAATTACAGTAGGGGCTGAGACAAGTTGCCAGCCCTAAGCAGGGAGGGATACAATGACACTATGTAATTTTCTGAAATGCTTTCTGTTAATTGCAGTTAAGGCTAATACACTTTAACTTGCTGTCATGTCCCAGTACAGTATAAAGCTGTGCAAACTATATCCTGTTGTACTTCACTGTCTGTTTTCTATCATTCCTCTTCTCAGTTCCTATAAGCTCACTGTCATTGTGGGTTTTCTTCATTTGCCTTTTTTTTCTTCCAATCACTCATCTTTCACTTTCTTATTCAGGGCACCAGCATGCAAAAAACTTTCCTGAGTTGTTGCATGCAGGAGACAGTTTTGGGTGACCTTTGTGAACTAGTTTTGTTGTTGGCCGGATGAAAGAACAGTATTGGGAGCATGAGAAGGAGTGCCAGATCAAGGAATAAAAGATTTTAATGTTGCTTATATTTGTATTATCAAGTTCTGTGTCTGAAATTTTGACTTAAAGTACTCACAGTGAATGCATTCTTCCTTGAGTGTAATGGCATCAGACCATGCTGTCAAATGAAAGTAGTTTCTCTTATCTTGCTTGTATAAACCAGAGCAGAGTTCTTTGCTCCCTTCCTCTCAGATGTTTTTCAGGCAGAATCAAATTTTACTTTCATATTCAGTTGCAAATCATTGGCCTCTGGCAATACGGAGGATAAAATCCAGGAAATACAGATAGTACAAGTGGTATCCAAGTCTGCATATCAGGCAGCTGTAAATTAATCAAGCCATGACAGAAGAATCAGGGGATAAAGGTGGCAAGACTTTGAAAGATAGTATGCATCAAATTCCACAGGAGCTAGTACCTTTAAAAATCTTGCCTTGAATTCCCTTCCCCCAAATATATGTGTTGGTGTTGGTGGTGTTGTAATCCTTATGCCTTTATTTCAAATCCAGACATCCCTACTGTGACAGTTTCCCTTTTTCACTCAGTAAGCACTTTTATCTAAATAAGAGCTTCAGGATAATCCACCAGAGGGGGGAAAAAACAAAAAAAACCCACCCAAATGCTGATCAATTTGTCCCTCTCTATAACTTTCTGTCCTAAAACCCTTCAGATTCTAAAAAAACTGGCAAGAAGACCTCACTTCCCGACATAAATTAGCTGCCTATTTCCCATTCCTTTCCTGACAGAGTTTGTCTGCAGTCCTAATTAGGAGAAGGAATATGTTGAATAAGGGTCTCCAGGAGTATGACTGTAATTATTATTAAGCACATCACGCTTCTCTCTCATTTATTCTTTTCTTTTATGCAAGAACACCATTGCTTTCCAACATTTTACCTCCTCAGTGCCTTCCTAGTTGCAAGCACGGCACATCAAAGTCCAAACAGTTTGTAAGTCAGTATGGTTACCTCATAATCTCCTACAAATGATCCCATTGCTCCCCTTGCATTTCAAGTTTTACATATTTCTGATATGTCTTCTCTGACTACAAAGATATTAGGGCTGTTTTTTCTAGGTTGAAAGGAAGATATCAGAAAATGCAACAGGATATTCTCAAGTACAGTTTTCAGCATCGAGATAGCTAATATAACTAAACTAAGCAACAAAATAAACTGTTAGAGAAATCAATCAAGGAGTGATGGGAAATGCACAACTGCTGTGATCCAAAATGTGTTTTCAGTTGATGGATCCTACTAGCTGGAGGAAAAAAGTGCTGATACACTCTTCGCAGAAAGAGAACTCTTTACTTTCTTCTGAATTGTAATAAAATAACTGTCTCTCCTCATCTTATGCTTCGTTGTCAAAGATGGCAATTTATTGTGTCTGATAATCTATTTTTTATAACTCACAGAGTGGGCTGTGGTGCCATCTCACTGTGATAAATATCCTTGTGTAAACCAAGGTTATGTATAGAGTTGCATACTCACAAGAAGTCTTCAGCAGTGAAAACAGCTTTAATAACAATTTGTGCCCACATTAATGTTACCAATATTATCTAATCCCTTCCATCGGATGGAAGAGAGCTGAAATGTAAATGTTATCCATGTAAACATGGGATGTTGCTAAGCCTCTCTGTCGACCTTCTCACATGTTGCAACTGAACAGAATTAGTTCTGTTCTCACTCAAACCAGGACAGGAAAGTACAGATCCGTTCCATGTTCTCATTAATTACAAATCACTTTGTCTTTATTTTGTGCCACTTACTCAGAGGCAATAGCTTTTTCAGTTCCATGGCTGCCTTGGAAGAGAGACTGTTCCTGGCCAACAAAAATGTTTTGTTCTATTTCCAAGTTTTCAGCCTTTTTTTTTTTTTTTTTAACACTTTCACATCCAACCTGTGAGGCGGGGGGAGTGACTCAGATTCTTCAATCCCATTTACAGCAAAGGTGTGGTAACAGTCCAGATCTGTACGTAAACAACAACTTTAATGGAAGATTTCTATAGAACAAATATTCAGTAAACATTGGCTCTTTCACAGTTATATTTACCTAAGCTATGTCACTCTACAAGAAATGAAGGTAGGCCTTGTAATTCTCACCAGCTTTAAGAGAGGAGAGAGAAAGCAATAGAGAAGAAAAAGGAGAGAGACAGAGCTCACCACTCCTGGATCCAGCATCAGGGCTGCCAACAGGCCTGAGCCAGGTAGAGAGTACCCTTATTTACAGGTCCAAGTACCTCTAGAACCCTCTCTCTTTGGCTCCAGTTCCTGCACTGCTTGACGCATGACTTGACAAATCAAGAGAAGTGACAGCAGGCCCCTCCCCATAACTTGCATTCTGTAACCTCCTCCTGGGTGGCTGTCAGGGTTCATAGTAAGGTCACCTGGGGCTCATCCCTTACACCAACTTCTAACACTCCAAGGGCCTTTCCAACAGTGGTGATCTGAACATGTCATATTGAAGGAGAGAGAGGAGAGAACAAGTGGCTAACAAGGCACCTTATTATAGCAAAGCCAATAACTAGGCTGATAATTATTACAAAATCACAGAATCATTAGGGTTGGAGAAGACCTCCAAGATCAAGTCCAACCATCTACCTAACATTATCATAACCACTAAACCATGTCCTGAAGTGACATGTCTACACGTCATTTGAACACCTCAAGGGATGGTGACTCCACCCCCTCCCTGGACAGTCTGTTCCAATGCCTAACAACTCTTTCAGTATAGAAATTTTTCCTAATGCCCAATCCAAACCTCCCCTGGTGCAACTTAAACCCATTCACTTTCGTCCTATCTCTAGTTACTAGGGAGAAGAGACCAACACCCACCTTACTACAACCTCCTTTCAGGTAGTTCTAGAGACCAATAAGATCTCTCCTCAGCCTTGTCTTCTCCATATTAAACAACCCCAGTTCCCTCAGTGGCATCTCAGAAGACATGCTCTCCACACCACTCACCAGCTTTGTTGTCCAGATGAACAGATACAAGTCTGGGACACAGAGTATGTGACAGAGGGCTATGCCCAGGGACTTAGCAGAATTCCTACGAGGCTCTAATTTGCTAATCAGAGACTGTTCTTACCAACTTCCCATGTTTTCAGGGTTTACTTTGCTCCCATCCTTTACCATTTTCAGGGAAGGTCTTACAGGAACAAAACCTGAGAGCGTCTTCACATCAATACTAGCCATGCTGGAGACTTGGTGGTTTCCTGTGGAACTAAAATGAGAAAGGTTCTGTTAGTCTGGTCTGCAAATGGAGAGGAGACCAGCGAATGACATTTTCAGGACCCAATGATCCTGTTTGTCTTCCTGCAGCTGCACAGTATCAGTGAACTGCCTGTATTTAAATCCTTCTTTGCATGCTTTACCAAACAGTGAATGCAAAACCATCAAAAACATCACTAGAACTTCCAGTACCCAATCCCATCATCCCACAAGTCCAAGTTGTTTGAGTAAAGTTGAGATCCATGAGGTAGGATTCCAATCCATCTTCCATTAATTTGGTAAACCCCTGGTCTAATCAGAAATAATGCATAAAGGACAATCTTATATACAAATATATATATATAAAGGGAAATAGTCAGTTGTGACTTTTGATAACATGAAAACAAATACACAAATCTCTCTGGAGATGCAAAACAATTCTGAGTGCTCCAGCTTTGCATTTGGCTAACGGTTAAACTACACTTTAGGTTAGAAAACTCCCTGTGGTGTATCCTTTCTTCCTGTGGTATATCATTCCTGCACACTATTGATGTGCTGTCTTAAGAACCACCATTTTCCCTAAACCATGAGGTGATCCCCACTTGCATGATGAAAAGTACTTTGGAAGTTTTGTAGAACGGTCAGTAAACTCCTGACAGATGGATGCAGTAGTAATTTATGTTGAATGAGCAGTTTATGCATCAGCAGAGCTAATCAAAACACTCTTCTGAAAAGACTTTGAGTTCAAAATGAAAGCTTTCACATAAGAACTGGATCTAAATGGTAAATTTATAGTTTCACACTGAAAACAGGAAGTCTTCAAGGTGTTTTTAGATTTTTGAAATATAAATTCTAAATTTTATCCAAAAAGCAGAAATATTTTTCAGCCAAAACAAAATAACTACTTGAAGGAGATCTCAGACAAAATACATTTTAAAAATGCACATAAAGTGATTGGCATTTTTACCAATTTTTGTTATTATTCATCTAAATTTTACATTGGGTGTGACTGAGCTCAAAATGCATGTATATATTTGGATAAGTGATCTAAGATAAAAGCTTTAATCATATGAATTTCCAGTTTATTAATATCTTAGGAACTTAAGAAGAATGAGTAAACCCAACACCATACACTGCTCTCACAACTTAGTTACTCTACAGAGCTCCATTGAAATGAGAACAGAACACAGCCTCTTATTTTTCACAGAAAATGGGACTAAAAAATGCTGGGTTCTATACTAGCAGCACAAGGATGCAAACTTCTACCTCTCCTAGCATAAATATGACATGCTATAGTAAAGTACCATGTTTAGCTGAATCTTTGCATTTATAATTAAATATTATATTATATATTTATTTTTTACTTACATTAAAAAATTCATAATTCAATCTCAAAAAAGAAAGTAAGGAAGAACATACGTGTTTGTTGGAGAAGAAAAAAGAAGCATGCATCTCTTTCTTTGTTAGAGCAAGCACATGTGGCAGTTCCATTTTCTATCATTTACCATTTACTTTCTTTTTAAAATTCAGATGTCACTAGGCACGGAAAAAAGATGGATATTAAAACATAGCAAATATTTATCTAAGAATAATCACTGCAAGAAATTTATACTAATTGTTCATGGAAATTAATGGCCATCCAATTAAATAAAACTTACTCATTGCATTCTATCCTTGCTTCGGTTTTCTTTACATGTTCCTCCCATTGGTAGTTACTGCTTTATGACTATTTCCCAACCAGCTGTTGTCTTTCCTTGAACCAAAATAATTTCCCTCTATAATTTCATGAGCAATCGTAATCACGTATGCATTATTTTAATGAAATTGTGTGTCTGCTTACTAATACTAACTCCTCATTCTTGTGTACATACTAATGGAGTAACTGGAACAAATTGCCATTTAACTTTCTAGTGAACAGAATTTATACACAAACTTTCAAACTTCCAGTTGTTATGTCCTTGCATTGCTATGAATATAACTATAATTGACCATTTAATTCCCATCTCCAGACACCAAAAGGCATATGTAAGTTAGATGGATATACATGCTGAATGAAATGGAATGTGTATCATATTAATAACGGTGGTGAGATGCTGAACATCTTCAGAGCTCACACTAGGGCTGGGGAAATGTAAATTACAACTCCAGGCTTTTGACACTTGCAAAATAAATGGTTTTGAAATGCATGACAATACTATTTTAAAATCTTTGAAAGGAATTTGATGGAGTATTTATGTTTTGCAGCTATTCCAATAAATAGCCTCATAGTATTTTTTTGTGAAAAGGAAGTATTTTCTATAATCTAATATTTAGAATAAATTAAATTCATAGCAAACCAGACTTCATTGATAGAACAGTCTCATAAATAAGTCTATGCTGTTATCTGATATTGTTAATGGGAGAGGAAAGGATCAGAAATCTGGGTGTGGAGGTTCATCTGCTGGCTTGAAGAACAGATCCCTCATCCCTGTCTCTCAGCATGGACAGGGCTTTGTAGATTAGCCAGTTGAAAGGAGGTACAAAGCAACAGTGCTCTTCCAACATCCTACTGGACAGCCTCTGTAAACATAGCTGTAATTACTCTGGGCAGACAATTTGTAGCCTCAAAGCTCCTAGGAAGTGAGGAGAGGTTTCCTGAATTTGTGCAGTTAGAATCCCTAAGCACTGTAGTCAGCCTGGCCTGGATACAGTGCAGCAATGCCATATATTGCAAAAGGATTACTGAAACATTTGTTTGATTGCATATGCACAGTAAGTGATCTAAGAAATGACATCAAGTTATTCTAAACAGGAGCGAATGTTGCCAGCACCATCTGGGATAACCACACCTAACTGGTTTGTGACAACCTGCAAAGAACACACAGAAAAAATCAGCAGTTTTCAGAAACTGCAATCCTACCTTGAGATCTCTGAGAAATTTTTTTTCCAGCGAGGAAAACCTGTTCACATTTGTTAATCAGATCATTAAGGTTTACCCATTCCAACAGTATTAAATCAAATATCTAGTATATTAATGAATAAAACATAACTGTTATCTAAAATACCAATACATGTATGTTTTGATGACAGTATGAAAATGTCTGAAAGATGCACTGCACAGAGTCCCTTCCTTTTGTAAGGCTTTTTACAAATACTCAGATTAACGACACTTTGGAGCAGCGTTTGTTCTGATGAGGGATTTCAATGTCAGTGGTGATGACACACTCCCTTAGCTGTGTATGCAATTACATATCCATCCCTTTTAGCTGGTTACAGGCAATACTGTAATTTGAAGAGCTTACACACAGCAGCGCAAGAGGTTGTTATGCAGGCCCTTTTTTAGTCCAAAAGGTAAATGTGTAAGAATTTTTTGATGTCTTTCTTTATTCTATCATCATGAAATAAAATAGCTAAACTCTTGCTGTTACCTCCTCTAGTTTGGTGCTCAGAGAAAAAAACAGCGTGACATTAAAGTGCTTTTCAACTTTTTACATGGATGTCAGTCAAAATTCATTGACTCAGTTCATTTTATAGTAGTTTTCTCTTCCATGGCTGTTTTGAGACATGCAAATGTTTGAATTCTTCATTAGGTGAAAAGCTTACTTGTTCTACACCTCAGTAGAACTTACGAGAGAATCTCCCCGTCCTTCTCTGCAACTGTGAAATTCTGGGGTTATGTTCAGGTGTTGATACTTGCCCATAAAACTGTGTTGTGTCCATGTAATGGCTCTTATGCTTTTGCATCACTCCATAAATGTACAAAAACACACATCTCTCTCATTTTTACCGTGTACTGTTTAGACTTCTGCTGTGTACTCTTTTAAAAATAGAATTCCTATAGGGAATTCTCAGAAACCCTTATAATGTAGTAAATCCTTTAGTTAAAGTCAGTTAGCAGGCTCTTTAAGACTAATCACTGCTATGTACTTGGCATATAGATCACGATACTGTATTCACAGAGTGCAGTTGATACTCTCATTCATTATCTGATTACTCAGATGAATTGTTCCACTGAAATCAGAGTTCTGAGTGTCATGAAAAAAAAGTCATTTGCATCTTTCTGGGAAAGGCAGGATTAATGTCATCAAACACTTAGAAACTCTTCTACTCCGAGTCTTTAATTCAATGTAAGATAAGGTACATAGTAAGAAACAGCTTCTAAAGACTCCAAAACAGAAGTGGCCAGAACATTTTACCCATTAGCAATTGCCTACTTTTGCAACTTGCCTTTTGAAGAGAAACGAGATACACTAACTTTTAGACATCTTCACTTGAAACTGTGTTAACTACGCAAAAATCATTGTCTTTGGGCTTCTCTCTTTTTTCCTAAGGTGCAGAGTTATAAGCCAGAAAACAACACACAAATGAAGTTATGCATTTTTACAGGAATGCAAGCATTTATAGGAAGAATAAACTTATGACTAGAGAACAGTATATGTGCATTATGTGTATACAATGACTAAACTCAAAAAGGGAAGTTAATACTATAAAAAAACCCCTCACATTAAAAAAAAAAAATGTGGGTTTTAGATGCTCATAAAGCAGTGAGTTTTGGCATAAAATTGAAAAAAAGACCTAGCTTGACAATATCAACCCAAATCCTATGACTAAAGAAAACTTGTGTTGACATCAGACAGTATTTGGTAGACCAGAACTGCCCAAATCATATTTAAATAACTCCTCCTTTGTTGTTCCTCATGAGAAAGATGCCATGAACAGGTTCAGCTTTTCATCTGTGAACAGAAACTCCCCATTCAGGCTGCTGAAATGTGACAGCTGCTCGTCAGCATCTCAGAGCACTGTGTGATTCAGCACAGTTTCTTCCTAAGGGAACAGCTAACTAAGGCTGGATGAATAGCAGCATTGCCTCATGCCCTGGCAGAAACCTGCCAAAGTCTTGGCTGAACTCTCTTGGGCTGGCAATGGCTCTTAATCTCTCACTCCCATGATCACTAGAACTCTGTTAAGGAGTGCTTTTCCACACACAGTAGCACTTCTGGCACTAGAATTTGTATCATCTTTTAGGGGGTAAAGGTATCCCAGCAATCATAACCTCAGGGTATTTTACGTTAGTTTTTTGTAAGTGTGTCCTGGTTTGGGTGAGAACAGAACTAATTCTGTTCAGTGATTTTACTTTTCAGCTCAGTTCTTCTAACTATCTGCGCTTTCTGAACTCAGCAGCCTGTTTTCCCAGGCAGTGTCTGCTCCCAGCAGTGAGAACACCCCATGGGCAGAGTTACTACCAAGGGTTGGGGTGCAGACCAAGGCCCCTGCTGGATCTTGGGTACCACACTGGGGGGTGCAGAAAGTGAAAGGTGGCACCTGCAGGGAGGAGGGGACAGGACAGGGGATCCCAAACTGACCAACGAGGGATTCTGTCCCATATATGTCATATTTGGTATAGAGCTGAGGGATCCAAGGGGTCTGTGGTTCTTCTCCCCTCTTGGAATGCTTTGCCAGCTTTGCTTGGCTTGGCTCAGGTCCTCTTCCAGTTCCTTCCTCGGAGCACCTGAGGAGGACTCTGTTCTGCCTTCCATTCCAGTCTGTGTGTTCCTGAACCCAGTACCAGAATCCAGCTCCTGAACACAGCTCCCATCTGCTGCGGGGCCCAGGCTGGGACTGCCCCGGTGCCTGCTCCACAGCATCAGTGGTGACAGGGATGGAATTACCATCAGGGGGGTTGGGTTCCATACTGGGTTTGTATAGATTTGTATATATTCCATTTTTATTATTATTATTTTCATTCAAGCTGTTCTAGTTTCCTTTTCTAATGGCTCAGTCTCTCTCCCTTATTCCCTTTCTCTTCCCCTTTGTGGAGGGAGGGGGGTTAACAGAGAGCATCTGTTATAGATCTCAGGGGCCGCCCTGGCCCTAAACCCTGACAGCTGATTAGTGAGAAATGTTGAAAATATTACCTACCCTGATTTGTGTTACCTGTTTGAGTTAAATCCAGTCTCTTTAACTGGTCCATCTAATTGCCCTGTGCTTATAATCTTGTACCTGGGTTTTGCTATTTTGAACAGTCATGTAAAAGTTAAATTGCATACATTTTTAAGTCTACACAATAAAAACTGGACAGATGTTAGTATCTGTCACCCAAGAGATACCGCAAAAATCACCAAGAGAAAGTGAACTATATATAATAAACTGTTAGTAGAAGCAATAAAAGCAAGGTAAATAACACTGAGCCCTCTCACCAGGAAATGATTTTATTGGTAAAACTATTTCAAGAAGGACACAGAGGAAGACCTGGGAAACTAGAGGTTAGTTAGCCAAATTTCATTCCATCAAGTTCATGGCTAATAACAAAGGGAGGAGGAGCAGTCAGTCTACTTCAAAGCGTGACAGGTATTCAGAGGGAGTTCAGGAGCATGGAGGAATGAGTTGACAGGAATCTTATGAAAGGTTTATTAAAGAAAACCCCTACAAATGCAAAATACTGTGCCTTAGATGGCATAACCTCGTGCATCAGTATGGCTGAGGATTGACTGCCTAGAAAGCAGCTTTGTGAGGGGAAAGAAGAAAAACAACCTTGAGCTCCTCCCATTGAATATCAGATGTGCCTTCATATCAAGGCCAACAATATATTGGGTTATATTAGCACCAGTGTGGCCAGTGGTTGAGTGGGGGGAGCTTCTTCCAACAATATTCTTCACACCTGAGGCTGCATCTGAAGAACCATGTCTAGTTTTGGGCTCCTCTGTGTCAAGCAGTTCTTTTCCAGCCTTAACTTATTCGGTGGTTAAGTGCACTTAGCCTTTAGTCTGCTGATCTTTTTGTTTGTACACAGTGGTGTGTAAACTGTCTAAATGTATGTGCATATGACTTAAGTTATAATCAGTGGCAGTATGATATTGTAACAATCAACATCAAGTAAGTTTACAGAACTTCATTATAAGAGATCAACTCTGTCCTTGTCAGCTGTATTTTGTAGCTTCCATAGTGATGTATCTCAAAACCGTAACTACTTGAGCATTTGTTAATGGGCTGTATTACAGAAGTATTTTTTTTTTAAAGACCATCTAAATTTACCTTGTGGCCAGCACACTTTAGTTGACCTGGTGGCATAACTCTTGTAAACATTAGAAGAAGGGGGAAAGCAAGTTAACCATGTACAATTGAACTCTCAATTCACTGTTCTCAGTGACTGAATGTCACTAAGTGACTTAAAGGCTGACTTTTATTCTTGGATTTTTTGACACCGACTGAAGGTATCAGACTTCATTTCTATATACCAGTAGGAAATCCAGATGCTGTTGGAAAGGGCAGCCTGAACTTCCAAGAGTTTTTTCCATCCTGCAGAAGGCACAGGCAGAAGCATCTTTAGGGAGATGTGTGGTGCATTGAGATAATTAATTTAGGGGGCTATCTTGTTTACTTTCTTCCTTCAAAATTTTTCACTTAACATCTTTTGTTACACACAAAAAAACCCACAACCCACAACCTTCTTTTCAAAAGAGAATGATGTAAACATCAAGTGTGCACATGAAGCTGCTGTGAATGAGCAACATCCGAGAGTGAATAATAGAGCCCAGTTCCTGCCAAATTTTCATAACATGCTTTGATCAGAGGAAGTCTTCTTCCAAAAGATGTTGCTTGAGCAAGTGAGAGAGTCTCAAAAAAACCCAACCCAAATCCTTGAGCTTGGGTGTGGGAAGGAGATGGCTGAAAATAGTTGTGAAAGTTTCAATCTTCTGGTCACGGGGCTTTTTTTTTTTTTTCATAGTGTATTGCTTCTATAAAGAGACACTATTAGCCTAGCTAATCTTGGCATGTCTTCCTTGATTGTGGGATCTGGGCCAAAGTTTGATGAGGTAGGACTCTCATAATTAATGCAGTAGACCAAGTTTGATAGTTATCTGTGAGGTCTTGAAGTTGGTAAGATTGGCAACATGTCCCTGGTGGCACTAACTGGAAAAGGGTTTGCTTCCTAAGACTTTCTGAATGCTGGGAAATCTATAAACTGTGACCACTTGTTAACAGGTTATTTCAACTGTGAGTCACCAACTATTGCAAGGCAGTTCTGAGTTCTGCAGTTCCATTTTCATTTGGAGTGGATTTTTTCCCTTTTTTTTCCTCCCCTTTTTTTTTTCTTTTTTTTTTTTCTTTACTTTTCATTCCTTCGGCCAGATTTGGTAAAAAGAACTCTATTGTTTTGCTGTTGCCAAATTAGCAGCTCAAACAGTCTCTAATGAAAGACATGATAAGAGGTGATGAACTCCTGTAGTATCACTGTAGTACCGTTAACTAGTCTTTTCAGTGTCTGAAGAAGTTTTTCCATGTGCATATTTTCTTCTAATGCTGTATTTTGAAGATGTTATTTTTAAGTAAGCATTTAAATACAAAGTGATACCAATTTTTTCCAACAGATTCTTTTAGGGTGTATATTTTTTTGCACTTAACTCTAGCACAAATACCTGAGTAGCAAGATGAGAATTTACATTCCCTTGACAGAATGCTTGTATGAATTACTTTGCAAGTCTGTCTTTATCTTACACTAAGCATTGTTAGCTTGAGAATATACTTTATAAAGAAGAAAAATAAAAAAAAGATGGTAAACATGTAATTATGGGATACTGTACCGTGGTGGGTTTTTGGTTATTTCTCTGTTTTAAAAGGGAAAGTATTTCCTTATTAAAATTCTCTGTGTTGCTGATGAGTGTAGGATGAACACTCAGACTACTGCAAGGCTGCCTAGATGTCTCTAGGAATTGTTCTCATGAACTTTAAAAGTTTTTCAGCTGTTTGTCCATGCCTTCTGCATGTTGCAATCTGTTCTTGCACGCTACATGAAAAGCTTGTGTTACGTGTATTTGATGTAATTTTAATGGTACCTGGTATAGAAACTTAATTTCTTTTAAAACCTAATCTTGAAATCAGGGATCTGACTGTGTTAGCATTACATTTACATGGACTTACAAATACTGTCTTAAGATCTAGGCAGACAGGCTTATTAGGTAAGATTGCTGTTAAGATAAGTGGTTTCTCTTGTCAGTTAACAAAAAAAATGTTGCTGCTAAATTAAGCAAATTGCAAGCACCTTATAGAGAACAGCTTCTTTTGGTGTAAGAATTTTATCTGGAATGAAAAGGGAATATTTGGACAAGACTTCTGTACTTTTTTTCAAGATTTTTTAGGAACATTCCTCAGACTGTTGAGCAGTAGAGGAGGCATAACTAAAATGTTGAGAGGAAAAACATGCTTCCTTTGAAAACCAGAAGTAGACTTTGTTCCCCTCCCTTAAAATGTGATCCATAATGTTCTTTGTGGTTAGAATGCCTCTCCCTTTCTGCTACATAAACATTAGGCTCGGAAAAATTAAATTTCAGCTTTTGAAGACCTGGAAATTTGAGTGCCCTTCTGATTGATGCATCTCAAGTTAATATAAAGCATTAATTCTTTTGCCTTGAAGCTAAAGGAATATTCAGTGATAGTATTGAGCTTTTGGCACCATCTTGTGGAAGCCTGTTTGGCAGATAGACCTAGGAGAATGTCAACTGAGAATCTGACTGCACTGGATTGACTTATTAAAGGAATTAATAGCTATAACTTTGCATTAACATTTCCTCTGCTAGGGTGAAGAAAACTTATCATCAATAGCTGTTTTGTAAAAAGACCTTTCTGTGTGGCCCACTGTTGGCAAGCTCAAGAGTTTGCAGGCAGTTCATCTGGAATGGTGGAAATCATGGATGTCCAGAATGTTAAATGTAAAACATGGTTATAGTGTTCACCTTTATCTGTTATCCTGTTTTTTTCCTCTTTCAGGGTGTATTGTCTGATCTGACAAAGGTGACTGGACTTCATGGTCTGGACCCAGTGGTGCTTGTCCTAGTGGTGGGAATAGTGATGTTTACTTTGGGATTCGCTGGCTGTGTAGGAGCACTGAGAGAAAACATTTGCCTTCTCAAGTTTGTAAGTAACGTCATTATATGGGTGGATTATTCCCTGTGTGAAAGCTGGGAATGATGGGTGAAGTAGCAAGCCCAGATAATTCATTTGTAGAGTTTGGTTAGTTACAATGTATATGCTATAGTTACTTCCTTGATGAGCCTGTGAGTAATGGTATTAAAAGCAGTGTAGATTCAAAGGTATGTATGTCTTCCCCTTTCTGGAAAATGTTTTTTCCTTTTTTTTTTTTTTCCTTCAGCTGCTATACAGTGATGTTGTTATAATGTATATACCAGAATCTAACATTGTATATGTACTATCACTAACTATGAGGTTCTGGAACATTTAGTCAGGAATTACTGAGAGGAAATGGTATAATAGCTTACTGAGAACAAAATCCTTTCAGCTTCTAAACGTTTGATGGGCCAAATGGACTTCAGTTACAATATGAAATCTTCTGAATGGTTGTTTTTACACTGAGGCTGCTGCTTTGCTTGAGAGCTGAAAACAGTTAATATGAACAAAAACCATCAAGACACTTTAGTCCCATGTTTTGCAAATTCTCATTTATTAATATTGACCCTGCTTTACATAATGACCGTGGTATGGTGCTCATTTTACTGTCATGTTCAGGTGACCAAAACAAAAACATAGCTTTACCTCTTAGTGATTTCTTTACATTGTGTTCTCATTTAACAGATTGTGTTCTCATGGTTTCTGTACTGAGTGAGAATTTAAAGCTGATTCTCTGTGCCTGTTTCTGGTGGAACTGGAGTAGGAATGCATTCAGAATGAATGGATACTTTCTAATTGGGGACTTTTTTTTTTTTTACAGTTCTGTGGAGCTATTTTGTTTATATTCCTGCTGGAGCTGGCAGCAGCAGTTCTGGCTTTCCTGTTCCAGGATTGGGTGAGGGACAGGGTCAAGGAATTCTTTGAGAACAACATTAAATCCTACCGAGATGATATTGACCTCCAGAACCTTATTGATTCGCTACAGAAAATAGTAAGTTTGTATCCTGTCTTTTCTTTCATATGTTCTAGGAGAATATGTAGATTTTTGAAGTTTTCCTTTGTTACACATTCTGTAGGTAGTAGTGCTAAGTTACAGATGTGCTGTTTCGCTCTTTCTGCATTGAAAGCATCAGGAAGGCAAGATATTCTGAGATACAGTGCCATTCTAACTGTTAGTGTGGAAGCTCTGCCAAACATCCCCCTTTTGACCTCCTTGACTTGCTTTCCTGTTCTGATCAGTGTTGCACCAGTTTAAGTGAGAAGGGAGTAACAAGAAAACTTCATCCTGAAGAAACTGTGCCATGGAACCTGGTAACTGACTCTTTATTTTAGAAGGCACTGCAGTCTTGAACAGGAATACAGCACAGGGCCTTTTATTTTCCAAGATGCACCTCATCTTGAAGCAAAAGAGGATTTTTGTTAACTGGTAAAGTCTGGTCTCTGGTGAGGCAGTTGTCAGGGAAAGTTGAAAGAATTTTATGCTTCTGTGGCCCTTAAATGTTCATTTACCAGAAGATGGTTATGTACACCGAGAGGTGAAAAGGCCTGTGCTAGTAAGGGCCTGGTGACTTTTTTCAACCAGCTGCTTTTGTAATCATGCCCAGGAAACAACCAGTGAGGGTGACTTCTGATTTTTATTTTTGTCCATAGTTAAAAATATATATATATGGAGAGGAACAGAATACGTGTGAGAGTACTTCACAAAGAGGTAAAATAGTTGTCTCATTTTTTTCCCCCATATGAAAGAAGGTTGTTTTTTCTAGAAGATCACATTTAGAAATCTGTGCTAACAGCTCAGTTTGATAGCAAAGCATGTTTTAGAGTAGATACCAGTTAGGTCAGCTGTGTATTAGCAGCATCTTACCTATCCTGTTCGTTCCCTTTTGTGTGCATTGATATCGAAGCGTACTCTGAGTAAGCTGCTTGAATGGAGTTCAGTGGTGTTTTGCTTTAGTTTTCAATGCTAAGGTCACCTTTATGTAAGGCAGGGCTCCTCCTGGCTGTGACCAATGTCAGTAATTGTCTCAGTGTTGTCAACTCTATTATTGTTCTTTTTGTTTATTTAGTTTCAGTGTAGTCAGCTAGGCTAATACACTAAGCAGTTAACTACTTTTGGTAAGGTCAGCCTTTTATTTTCATTTAAAAGTTCACTAGCCAGATTAACAAGCTAATAAACCTGAAAAAGAAGAGTCCAGAAACATTTCTGAATTGGCCTGTTGGTGATCCATACCTGAAAGTGCTGAGGATGTGGATTAGCAAGTGCTGTTCTGCCAGGGTTGTACAACAAGGTGCAGCAGCGCCTTCAAATGCCTCACTGAAGCCAGTCTGCAAAGGAGCCCTGTATTTTAAGCTGACTTGCTCTATTCTCAGTGTGTGCCTTGGGACTCAGAGAGCTTTTTGTAGACAGCTCCTTGCTCTGGCTAGTTTTATTACTTCCAGGCCTGTAAGCAACCTCGTAGTCTGTGTTTTACTAAGGTAGTTTAGGATGTTTAGTGGTGGTATGGCTTTTCACCAAGGTGTAGATGTGTGAGGGAGATGGGACCAGAAAAATAAAAATGAAAGCCTTTTGCTTTTTTCCCCCCCAGTGAATGTATTAGTGATTTTAAAAAATCATGATTTCTTGGTGTCTTTTCTATTCTGACTATTATGTTCAGCTCTTTTTAGTAGTATCTCTTGTGAAAACTCTGTAAACAGTTCTGTTCTCTGTTCACTTCTGTGTCTGTCATAGCTTGGTAACTTCTGAATCCATTTACTGACTTGAAGGTTTGGTGTTCTCACAGTGAAGTTAATGCTGGTTTTTTGTGAAGTCAGGCAGTGGGCAGAGGAGAGATCCTAGAGGTATCCCAAGAGAATGGAACTTCATGAGGTACCAGGAAAAACTGTGTGATGGTGTAACATTTCAAGTACTCAAATTATAGAGAAAGATTTATGCTCTTAAATATGCAGGCCAGTAAACTGCAAAACATAGCTTGAACTTGCTTTCAGTAGTTCCAGGAATTGAACATTCCTTGAGATGTTGGTATTTCCCTAACCTGCAACTATTATGATTACATTACACTGTTTAGATAAGAAACTTAGGTGATGTACTTCTAGAGTTGACAGACCTTTGAGCTAGTGAGACTTTACCAGTTAACTAATTTAGATATGAAAACCTCATTTGAAGGAAGATCTATTCACAAATGTTTGGATCCAGTTCTCACAGTAAACAAGGAGAAGAAAACTCATTGATCCATGAAGGTATAAGGATGGAGTCACAAATTTAGAGAAACATTTTTTGTAGCTTTTTCTGATTTTGGTTGACTTGCAAATAATGGGGTACATTTATATAAACTGTTTTGTTACACCATTTATGGATGTGTACTGACTGCATATAGCAATTGCATCTAAAGTGAAAACTTTTCTGCTTTTGCTTGTCAGGCTAACACCTATTTGGAGGAGCAGTATGCCAAATGTATTGCCTTGATTTCATGGAGCCATAGTATTGATTTACTCATTTTTTTCACTCTGACGTTGTCATTGATTCTGCACAGCCTTAGAGAAAGTGAAGATGGTGAACAATTATCATTCCAGAGAGTTCATTCCGTGGATAAATTGTCTGTAAAATACGCCAAAATACTAAGTGTCTGTTTATCTGTTGCAGAACCATTGCTGTGGTGCCCAAGGTCCAGATGATTGGGACTTTAACATATACTTTAACTGCAGCAGTGAAAGCAAAAGTCGCGAGAAGTGTGGCGTTCCTTTTTCCTGTTGTATACCTGATCCTGCTGTAAGTTGTTTCCTGGCTTTGTTGCTCTGATGTTGCTGCAGCGTTATGGAAGGAAGTATTTCCTGAATAAAGTATGATTACTAGGGCTTTAAAAAGTCTTCTAAATAATCAGAAATTCCTTTCCCACAAACACTTTTCATGTTTCTGTTCCATCCTTTGTAGAGTCTAAATGTGGCAGCCTATTACAACAGCTGAAAATGTATTGTCACCAGGAATTCAAGCTTTTTTTGTATGGCTTGAGCCTGCAAGTACTGGTGGCTGATAATTTTTTATTTATTTATTTATTCATTCCCTATGTGGTGTTTCCTTGCATTCCTGGCCTCTGTCACCTAGTTTCTAATGAACTGAGAGAACTGCCTAAGCCATATGTTTGTCCTAGTAAGAATTAAGTAGGGGTAACTCCAATTCCTGATGGTTTATCAGCAACTATTAAGGTGCTCGTGGGCAAACTCAGCTTAAAGCATTTGTGTCAGTTCTGGTTTTGGAAAGATTTAGGTACTCAGTGGGTAGATCTGTTTACTAAATTGTAGAAATCTGACTGTTTCAATGGAAACTAAAATGGAGAGATAGGAACCAAACACATAATGTTTTATAGCATGAGTGGGAATAGTTACAACTTACAGTCAGTCGAGCAGTCCTTGTGAGGAGCAGACAGACATTGGTAGGTTATTCTGAGGCTTTTGATTGTCCTGGAAATCAGCCAAGAAAGGCTTTGTCAGGGAAGTATTCCATGTTCAGATTTCACAGTAATTCTTTTCTACTGTAATTTGGAGCACTACTATTCCACTGCAACTTTTTCTGGTGCTGTATTTATGGAGAAATAAGTATGTTTAAATATATTTTTAATATTTAATCTCCTCCTAATATTTCAATATTACTCACAATGCATTGTGTAAATGATGCTGTAATACATATGTTTTTATAAGTCTCATACACAGAAAACAAGTCTTGAAAGGGATATCTTTGCATCTTTGGAGATAAATACTGCCATTGGGTCATGTGCATTTGTGATCTGGAAGATGTTTATGGTCTTCCTACTTGGGATCTGCTGCTAGAGTGTTTTTTCTTTAAGACTAGGTGTGTCTTGGGTTAGGTGTGAGACTGAACTGTCAACTGAGGGGGCTCGAGTAGCTTGCAGCTGCTACTTGTTCGAACTGATGAGGATAGCAAGCTGTATAGCACTTGAAAGGATGGAGTTGAAAGGCCTATTTCTCCACTGCAGGTGTAAACAAATCAGCCTGGTACCTTTATTGTTACCTCAGTGTGTGATGTGAAGTAGGTAACATAAAACTGATTTTGGAAATGCAGATGTCTTCTCTGTATGATGGCAGTACAGTTGCTATGCTTCATGTTAAAAAGTCCTTGCTAGTTGAAAGACACAAGATAGAAGAAGCAGAGATTTCTGGTGGAGGATGTTTTCCTGCAATTAATTATATGTCTCTACTTTGTCATTGCTTTTCTGTCTTCTGCTAGTACTTTGCTTATTTTTACTAAAAATACTTCTTAATGTTTGTCTCTGTCAGTCCCAAATTGTTTGTGAATCTAAAAGACTTCCTGTGAACTGGAGTGAGTAGAATTCAATTGATTTTAAATCTTTTTTGGCTTTGCAGCAAAAAGTTGTGAATACACAGTGTGGCTATGATGTCAGAAAGAAGGTAAGGTGCTGGGATCTTGCTGTCTGTCATGTTTTGTGCCTGTATAGGCAAAACTATAAAAGTGGTGGAATTGTTGATAGATGTGTCAGCTTAAAATTCTGTGAACTAATTGGCTATGCTACATGATGTCACAAGTAGTGTGGGGTAGAAATTTTCCTTGGTTTAAAGGAAACTTGTATCTTGGGAGGGTGGAGAAAACAAATGATGGAAAGGTGTGTTTCAAAAAGTGATAGACTATTAAAACTAATAATTGCAATGCACATTTGAAGTGCAAGTTCTAACTCTGAATTTTATCTGCTAATTCTAAAGTATTCTAACACTAGGATTTGCAGGAAGATACTAACATCGATGTCCAACACTCTCCATTTTAATATGGACATACATGTATTTCTGGAGTCAGTTAAAACATTACTGCATAAGTGACAAGTTGTTAGTTTCGTGTGATTGGCTGATCTTATAATAAAGTTGAGCAGAAAAGTAATATTCTTATTCTTCCTCTCTACATTCAGAGCAAGAGTCAATGGGATGATCAGATTTTTGTCAAAGGATGTATTCTTGCTCTTGAAGCTTGGTTACCCCGAAATATCTACATCGTTGCAGGTGTCTTCATAGCTATCTCATTGCTCCAGGTTAGTTGGTTTTGCTACAGTGCTTTGAAAACAGTTTCAAGTTTTGAGATGGAGACCTGCTGAAGGTAAAGTAGTTATGGAGGGAAGTAAATATTTTGACACTGAATTAATTTTTTTTTTAAGGTATGAGAATAATATGATGAAAAATTAATTATAGGGTTGAGGACATTATATATAGTTCACTTTCTCTTTTCATGTTTCTGTTCCATCCTTTTTAGAGTCTAAATGTGGCAGCCTATTACAACAGCTGAAAATGTATTGTCACCAGGACTTAAAGTGAAAATGTCTGATGCAAACTCATTCTGTTGAAATTATGTTCCTTGAGGCAATGAAGGCGATTCTAACAATACAATACAATTATGATACATGCAGTATATGATTATTGTGATGGCTTATTAATAGTGAAAATGATAATACAATTATTATATAAAATATCATACAAACCCATTTCTTACATTTCAGTATGCTGTGAGGGAGGGGATATCTTCTGATTATTTATTCCAGTAGGTTTTAACCACAGCCTTCTATCACAAATGCGAAATGACTAAAACACAATTCCGTCCTTTGTGATAAAATTAGCACTCAGCTGGCTATAAGTGGTGTAAATCACACTTCTCAAAAGAAGTTGAGAACAGAAGAGCAGGGAAACTGGTGATCAGGATGCAAATGTGATGTTAGCAGAACCAGGTGTAGTTGCTGTGACTAATTTCCAGTACCTTGTTGGTGCTTGATACATCTAAGAAAAAGCACGGAAATACTCAGTCAAACATATCAGATGACTTCCTTAAGGTGCATCCTGCTTTCCTTGGGGCAGCTGTTTATACCTACCTTTCTTCAACACAGTCCTGCTTGACTTCAGTGGGAAATAACAAACTTGTAAGTCTGCTACAGAGTGCAGTTTTCATTTAACTGAAAACAGCTGAGGATGGAGTGCTGGCAAAATAGCTTTTCCCAGCTGTGGCAATACTGCCCTTTGCTTGGATTCTGATGTTTTATCACCATCTAATGATGTCCTTCCATGGCTTTGAGTGGTGCTATCCTGAGAACAACACCTTCAGTTAGGAAAATGTTCAAGATATGAAGTCTGGGCTTTTGGCAGTGTGGTGACTGGCAATAACTTATGTTGTTCTTATTCATGTCCTGAGTCTCTGTGGAACTACTTTCACAGTCACTTCTATTTTCAAATTGTGTCTTTCCTGTGCATTAAACTATTTCATAGTGGGACTGAGAGTTGGACATAACCTGACTACTTCTGAAACAAGTATTTTGGCTTTTCCAAAACTTCACAATTTTTTGGTTTTTTTTTTCTAAGAATGTTTTAGGAAATGTGCTGAATTAAGAATTTATCTTCAATTTGTAAAGGAAGATTTCCGTGAGAACTTGAGTGAATGTTAAAATTTGAAATATAAATTCTCAGAATAATCTGAGTCTTCTCTCACTACTGTTTGTGACAAGAACTTTAATTTAGTACAGGTCATTCTGTACATTCTGTATGTATTTAAGAAAAATGATCAGAAAATTGCCTGGGTTATCCAAAATTGTGGAGTGAATGAAAATGCTGGATGTGTAACCTTTTGCAATAGGTAAATGTGAGTGTTAGAAGACTCAAACTTGGCTAGATGGATTTCCTCCAACTCCACAGCATCTAGAAGCTTCTTATTTTGAGTTCTCCTGAAGTGTTAATGAAAGCATCTCTCTCATGAGTTTTTTCTTCTGCAAGATTCTGTTACCTTGATTACTTTTTAGTAATAGCCATGCTTTGACAGGTGATCATGGCTATGAAATGATATCTGAACCTGCAGACACTTTATGAACGCGTATCTTTATTCACAGGAGTAGTTGTGCTGACATCAGTACAGTGTAATAGGAGCACATGAGAAGTAGGTTACTGTTCTGCAGTAATGACTGATGGTAATAGGTTCTGATTTTTAGAAACATCTTGCGTCCTGGTACATTCCAAGTGTTTTATCTCACAAATGGTTTGGTTGTTGTTTTTTTTTCTTGTCTTTATAGATTTTTGGGATTTTCCTAGCCAGGACATTGATTTCCGATATTGAAGCTGTAAAGGCAGGCAATGCCTTCTGAACATACACGCAGACACACGCTGCAAAAAAAAGGGTATTTTGCCATTCTTGGTCGACACCAAGGTGAAAGAAATGCACAGACCGTGAAACACTTCTCTCATTAAAAGCCTTATGTGGATTTTACCCTGCTTGTGCATTTTGTTAGAAGCTGGTACAAAGTTATACCTGAACACACACCTGTCTAACTTTTGTTCTTTCTACTGAGACAATTCAGTGCACCAGCGTTGATCTCTGAGGAAGAAATGGAATTTCACAAGACGTTGGCAGAACGAATTTTGAAGGTTGTAACAAGGAGACGTGCAGCTGCTGTAAACCCTTTCCTTGAAGGATTACCGTGGAGATTGTTCTGTGTTCGCTCCCAGCTGTCGTCAGTGTAATCTTTTCAGAAGGTGTGCTGGTTTCTTCGGAATCTTGAGGTGGTTTTAATTGCCACGGCAGACTCATGCAGTCACTTTTTGGCAGGATACCCAGCAACTGTAATCGTCATGGTATTGGAAATTGAAAAAAAAAAAAAAGTCACAAATTGTCTAGTTCTTTAATTGCTTTTCAGTTGTGCAGTAGTATAAGTATTTCTGTTTGACTGGAAATACGATAGATGTCTCAGGAGCAGGAACTTGTGCTCAGAATCAGACCTTGAGTAACTTATGCTGTTTTCAAAACAAGCCTTTTATCAAGGGGAAGGGGGGAAATCTATCTGTAGCATTACATGTTAGGAATCTCCATTTCAGGCAAGGGTCTGTGAATCCTTGATGCTGTTTCCTGTCTTGAAAGAAATTGTAAATATTGTTTATTTATAGATGGAAAAAACTCTTTAAAATGCTTAACTTCTTACTGCTCAGTAATGTCTTCAAAGAGAGCTGTCATCAGTGTTCTTAAAATGCAGCTTGTTTCAGTAGATAGCAAGCATGCTGTGCTAGCTGTTGATGGGTTTTGCCTTTCCTCCAGTTTCTGTCAACTGCTGTATTGATCTTCATAAGTCATAACTGCTCCTATCAGGACTGATGAAAAACACATAAATCAGCATTGATCCTTGCTGAACTCTGGTTTTTTAATGAGGAAGTGCACATTTAGTGAAAGATGAGAGTTGTTGAACTTTTAGATCTTCTGTAAAGCTATTGAATCATCAGTTCTGCTTGTGTTCTGATACATGGTTCAAATGCCAGTCAGGAGACGGTGGACCAGAATTTCTTCACAGTCATTTTCTGCATCAAACTGAACTGCTACTGAAGTCCAATATTGTAATTTTGTCAAAAGAAAACTAAACAATCATCTTCCTACCTTTGCCTTTTGGGGGCTCAGTAGATGGCTCTGCAGTCCAGTAAGAGTTTCAGTCTTCTCTAAAAGACTTTGGCATAGTATTTTTAGCTTTGACGTAGAAACGTGTGACCGAAAAGTTTGTGGAAGTACCTGTAGCTATCAGTTTTACTGTGGGCCATATCACTAACATTGTTTACTGCTTCCAGTGACACCAAGCTTTTCAGGGAGAGCAGGTTTATTTACAGTGCCTAACATAGTGTAAATTCTAGAAAAGTATATATTTTTGTAATGATATTTTCCTACGTGTAGTCTGCCTGAAGGATTTAATACTTGTATTTCCAAAGTACATGGCTTTCTTAAGAAGCCATACTTTTAAATATCTCTTTTATGTCCTCTTTTCTGTTATGCATGTATTAACGAACGTTACACTGGCAAAAGCTGAATAACAGTAAGAATCTTTGTGTCTGTATTGATTGTTCAGACATCCTTCTAGCTTTTAATCTGGGAAGCGCTTCACAGAGAATGTCGTACTTCTCATGTGTACTTCAGTTCAGCTTTCATAGTTCTTTTTCTGGCCAGTGATTGAGACAAAACAGGAAAAGGAAGCCTGTCTAAGGAGGGCTGATTTCCTTACAGTAGCAGAGAACAGTCTGCTATTACTCATCTGAAAACCTGAAAGTAAAATTGCTCGAAGTGCACTGTGATTTTAATATTTTGGGGTTGTTTTGTTGTTTTGTTTTTGGGGTTTTTGTTTTGTTTTGGGTTTTTTTAGCTTTGATATGCAAGGAAAAAATAGCAGTAGATCACTGAGGGGAGAGTAAAAGGCATTTCTTCCACAGAGCCTTGAATTTGAGGTCTGTATTACTTATCTGTTGAATCAAATCTATTAGGAGCAGCCAAAAATCTACTGCTGTTTCTGCTACTTTGCAAGCAGCAAAGCAGTGTCCATCTTTTTTTGATGTTTAAATTTTGACGTTTAAAGCCTTTGCTTTAAACTTTGGTGCTTGAAACTTTACAACACCTCATGAACTTACTGTGTTAGCATTATGTGTAGTAATCTGATGTATGTAAAATTGGAGAAGGATGATTTCTGTTCGTAACTTCTTTTATCCATAAAGCATTGCATTGAAAATTCCTTTTGACACTTTTTGACGCAGCTTCTAATGCGGGGAAGCAATTTCAGCAGTGGGTAAAAGTCATCATGGTGTCAGAGCTACCTGTGGAGTTCATGTACTGAAATCAGCTGCCGACAAGAGCCAGTGTCATGGATCAGGATTCCAGCCTGCAAGTCTTGCCAAATTGCCTGAAGACAAATGAATACCTGTTTTCTTTTTGAAGTACTGTTTGTATGCAAAACAGAATTTAATTGAAGTGTTGTCTTTCCACAGTTTGTCCTTACTGGCTTTGGCCATATTAACACCAGCTTTGTATCAATCCTCCAGTTATTTGGAACTGAATTCAAGAAAGAAGCTCAACCTATTTGAAGATCATTAAATTCATGGAGTGATTTGTTTTCACTGTGGATAAACTCCTCTGTGCTTATCCAGTATCACTTTTAAAACCCTGGGGCTGTAGCCTGGTTTACCCCTAGGCATTTTGAGTTGCATCCCCATTGGTGATACACGTGGCTAGTATAATTTCAGACTTGGAATGGAAATGTTTTCTTACCACTTTCTGCTTGGTTATATTTAGCACCTTCTCTGTGGACCTGCAGTGACTTCATGGCTAAAGGTTTAGATTGCAGTTTTAAAAAGTCTTGTCAGCAAAAGCATTTGGGTGTGAGCCTGCCTCTGAAGCCTCGAAGGAGAAGTTCAATGATCTCACAAAGAGAGGTTTGATAAATTGTTGATGTTGGGATGTCAGTGGTTGCATTTGGAAAAATTCCACAAACACTACAATGGAAACAAGGTTTTTAATGAAGATGTCAAATGAGATCAGACTTGAATAACTAGACTGAGGAAAAACTTCAGTGTGATTACTTTTATTTCTCAGAAATGAGCACAGTTTATTTCTGTGAAGCAGTGTATTTATTTGTCAGTATGGTTGGCAGTGCAACTGCCCTTTTGTTTCTCTTGCTGTACCTGCATTTGGAGACTGTTTCCCTGTACGTGAAGAGAAGGATGAATACAAGCACTGAAAAAAGTGCAGTGACCAAAGGAGCTCCAGTCGCCTCCTGAGAACCTGAGTGTTTCTTCCTATGGGGTCTTTAGTTTTGGTGACCCTCACACAGTGCCATGTGGCTAGACGTGTGCCTCCAGTCTGTTGAGGTTGATATGACAGTTGGCTTATGTGTAGAATTGCCTTGGTTTTTTGTCTCCCCATTCCATCCTTTCCCCTTCCCTCTACCGCCTATGGGTTATCATGCGGCTTGAATGTTACTCAGCCAATGGAAGAGGAGAAGAGGTTCTGTCTCCTTCTGAGATGGCTTTTCTGAGTAATTTTCAGTGGATATATATATATTTTATAATTTTTTTTTCTCAAGCCTTAAATTTGATTAAATAAAATTTAATGTTTTGTACTCCTGGAGTTTTGAGTTCTAAGATTTGTTGCTTCCAGTCACTAGTATTTTTCTTTCTAAGGTTTCAACTGGCTACTGAGACTGCAATTTGTGGACAGTTGCAGAAATTGCAAAGGTCTGCTGGTGTTTGTGTGTATATGTTGCTGAAACTCATACTTGAGATTTTCTTCTTTTTTTTTTCTTTGCTTCCAGTCTGGGCTGCTGAATAATAGATAGCACTAGTGCTTTTCTCTCTCCTGTTAATGAAGAACCACAAGCAAGCGAAGAGACCCAGAATGGTGTAGAGAAATTATTAAATCTCTGGACATCTAAAAAATGAAAACTGCTGCTTGCACTTTGACTGCCATTATCCACAGTTATGGTTCTTGTGATTTACACAGTCTGTGGTCTTTCACGTGTGAGCAATGTTCCTGAAACTACTCTCAAGAGTGTGGAAGTGACTTCCAGGTTTGAAGATGAGGCTTGCAGAAATAAGTGTGCATCTAGTTCTTTGACCATTTTAATGTTTCTTTAATGCATTATAACCTGATTTTAGTTTTAATAAGGTCAGAATTATTTAACCAATAGAAAAGGCTATATTAGAATAATGCAGTAGTAGGAATTGGAATGTTACAGCTGGATCATTTCTGATAATGACTTAACTTGAATATGGCTATTTGGTGTGGATATATAGAACTTGTAAGAGTTCCCAATATGTCTCATGCTAATGCCTGGTTTAAGCACTACCCGAGATCTTATTCTAAAGTTAAGGTTGCATGAAGCTGTGTCTCATTTTCACGTTGGAAATGTGTAGGATGCTGCTGTCACTCTGTGCTTTTAAACTAGAGGAAACTGCCTTGGTTTTCTTTTGCCCTGATATATGGTTAAAACATGCTTGTGTGTTGCTTAGCAAGTGACTTGCCTGGGATGGGTTTATGAAATTCCCTTTCTCAAGAGTACTTCTGAAAGTGACATTTGGTGGTGAATGTAGTAGGCTAAATAGTGTTAACAAGTTTTGCAAGTGGGAAAGCTTTTGCAGGAGCAAGTCATAATGTGTGTTTGCAGACATCAGCCAGTTATACTCAAATTGTTTGAGAACAGGAGGCCTTGTTGACTTTCAAATATTCCCTGCTTTATAAAAATTTTATTAAGGTCAATACTTCCTTTTTTTTTTTTTCTCAATGACTTTTACTGCTGGCTAAAATAAAGTCATTATTCCCTAGCTCCTCGTTATCTACCACTATAGGGTTTTGAATTTGATCTCCTAGGTCTTGGCAATGTGACTCTGCAACATACTTGGAACTGCTTCAAAATATTCCCGTAAGAGCAAACTGTGCAATAGATCCCCTTACCTTTTTTTATTAAGAAAAAATACTAAATTTTAAATAATTTCTCTCTTTTAAATAAGAAAGGCTTCTGTGCAGAAATGTTCAGAGATATTTGTCTTACAACAATTTTTCATTTCTTTTACTGGAGATAATTTAACAAAATGTTAAGTGCCTCCAGAGCTTCTGCTTGTAATTTCTAACTAGCTTTAATTTGCACTGCACGGATGCTGACTGCAGTTTGTTGTAAACTTTCCTTCTACTGAGTCTCATTCTGGGTTACAATAGCTGCAACTCCAAAATTAGCATAAGGCCATGACCTCGGATTACTTAGGAAAATAGTTATGGCAGTAGCAGGTGAAGGCTTGGAGGTGAGCTTTAACAATGAAAATTGCAGGGTGAATTGGTTTAAAGGTACAGTTTTGTTTTGGTTTTAACATGTTCAGTTAACAGCTGGTCTCACGGGCATTTTCACAATGTGCAGAGGTTGAACTGGTACCAGTTAGCTCTTTGCATTGTTCAAGCTACAGCTCTCATGTAATCTAAACCTCCGTTGTTTCAGGCTGCATGATACAAGCTTGACATTTTATTTTTTTTTTTGGTAATGATTTTAAAGTCCCATTGATAAAAGAAAAAGTTGCAAGTGGTATCCTGATCTGACAAAACCAAACAACCTAAAAATATATTGCAGAAGTGGTGAGTGCCTGATGCTTCTCATGTGATATGTTCCAAGACCTCTTCCTTGAGGGGCCTTAGGTGTGTTAGTAGCTCAGTGAAGATCAGCAGTGAAGCAAGTATCTGTAGGCCAAATAGATGAGAAAATGAGTTGTGGTGTTGTGTTATTTTTTAATTTTATTTTTATTTTTTTTTGTATGTGCACCTTTACTAAATCCTAGGCACAGCTCCTGCTTTTCATGTAAGATATATGGCAGCATGACAATGCAAGGTAGGGTTGGTAGAGCTGGCATTTTATTGCATTTGCCTCAGCAGCAGTGCAGAGATGCTATGGGGAAGAAGGGAGGCTAGTGGGGTGTCTCTCCTCTCAAAGCCTGTAGTGTTGTGACAGCTTCCTTGACCACATTTGCATTGCTGTGACTGCAGAGTTCTTCGAGGGTTTCTTTAATCTTGTGCTCTTCTATTTCTTGTCTCAGATCACCTGAATGGGAGATGAAATGCTGACTTTAGGACACGCCATGGAATAGCAACTGACAACAATTATTCTAAGATTGAAAATGAGCTGCTTTTAAATGAAATAAAATTCTAAATAAATTTCTCCAAATAGATACTCTTCCAGCCATTGAAAGTATTGAACACGTTAAGATTTATTTTTTTCTCCTGTTTGACTTCCAAGAACTGATAGAACAGAAGAAAAGCACCTTGAGAATATAATACAGGACAAGTTCCAGTATTTTTTTTGCCTGTATGCTTTTTGGTAGCTTTTCCTGTTAGTAAGGCTCAACCAAGTTTTAGTGTTATCATTAGCCTATAAAGTGCTACGTACGTGCACCTCTGGAAAAAAGCCTTACAGATCACATCTGCTCTGTCAGTACTTGGTAACAGCACTGAGGGATGCAAATGCTTATCCATATTCCACTCTCTCTGTGGCTACAGGGGGGGAAAATAGATCATACTGCAAAATCCAGCTTGTCTGCCAGTCTGCGGTGGCTCCAAGGTTTGAAAGGCAACTCCTTTTGTGACAGACCCTTGCCTGAGCACAATAATTATTCTCAGTTTACGTGATTTATGTATTAAGATGTGAGAAACTGGCAGGAGTTCTTTGGACTTCTGGATTCAAGGTGGTCATTTTCAGTTAGTGCCACATGTCTGGAATGGGTCTGATCTTGCTGGAAGCGTTTTAAGTCTCCCTAACCATGGGATGGGAGAAACTGAAACCATGTCCTTCATATGTTTTATTAAAAGTTGCTATGCAAAGGCAGCATTGCTAGAATTGCTGTTGTATCTCAGCTTTCTGGTTTGCTTACAGCATAGGCAGAGCAAATGTATGCCTGCCTGCAGATGATATACTCTTTTATTTCTTTGAACATAGAAATGCTGTGGTGCATATGGGACCTGGGACTGCCAGACATTTGTGCATAGTCATTTTGGACAAAAATGCCTTTATTATAAGGCTACTCGTACTGTACTACTTCAGAACTTGATTATGCCACTGACTTACTGAAATAAAGCCTTTCTTTTTTTATTCAACTGATAGTTTAGTCAAATTTTACATCAAGAAGCGAGCTACTTGACCGGGATTTTTGGTTATCAATGAAGAATATCCTTTACTACTCACTGACTGGCAACATTGCATGCATCACATTTCAGTAATAGAAAACACTTGTATTTTCATCAAAAATATCCATCCTTTTAACCCAAGATAACTTAAGATGAGGTTACCTGAATTAAGAAGACTGCACAAAAGACCCATCGAATTATATTTCACCTCAGGACTTGTATTATCATCTTGGAGAAGCTTGTGTAAGCTTTGAACTAGTTGTGATTCCTTAAAAGATTCTTCAAGGGTTTCTGAAAAATAAGTAAACAAATACCTGAGTTGTTACCTGAAAAGCAGCTAGAAAGGGAACATCGTTGCTTCTCGTTAAAATAAAATTCCTGACAGGCTTCATCTCAAAGTGGCAATATAGGGATGTCTTGGGCATCTGTTTTCTGCACTGGAGAGTGTCTGTGTTATTTTCTGTGCAGTGTTTCTTCACAGGCCTCATCCTGGCAGACAGAACCTGTATACTATAGATTTAAGCTCATAATAGCTTAACATTTCCGGTGATCGCTGCTAGAAATGTTGGTTCGTGTTAGTTGCCCAGTTGAGTTTGAGAGCCTTAATTGTGGACTGAGCAGTAAAATGGGCTGTTTACTGTCTTGCTGGTTGGTATAGGAAATTCCAGATTTCAAGTTGACTATTTTCAATTTATCTTCTGATGTAGATTTCTGTGGTGACTGCCTTTATTGTAATAGAGACCCGTTTTCGAATGTAATCAAATGTGTCACACAGGAAAAACCTGAAAATAATTATACTGAGTATCTTTGAAAATTAGCTTGGTAAAAGTACTTAGAATCTTTACAGGTTTCTTGTTTCATTTGCAGCCTCTACAATACCTTTTTGTCTGTGTTTCTGCTTTATTCTCTCATGCATTTAGATGTCTGTATTCTGAGGATTATTTTCTCTAGTCTTCGTTGACCATTCAAGTCCATAATTTGTCCTTAATTTTCTCTTCATTTAGGCCTTTTTAATCTTTTTTTCTAATTATCTTCACCTTTACTTTCCTTCCGGGTGTTTGGGTTTGGTTGGGTTTTTTTCTGTGTAGGTTTCTAGTATCATACCATGCTACTCAATAGATTGTACCTGTCCACACAACCTGATCATTTTACCCTAAACCAAAAATATCTTCAGGGAATTCCTGAAGCCTGTTGTTTTTGTGATGTTCTGTATGGTTGACTTCCTTTATTTCATGGTGAAGAGCTAAATCTAGACAAGAAACAGGGTTTTTCTTACATGTTATGTAGATTTAACAGCATGACAATGTTTTGTAATAACAGAGGGTGTTGCACAGATAAATGCTTTTAGGAGAAAAATACCTAAGTCGATTGCAGATGCTATTGCCAAGGCATTCAGAGCCTCATTCTGCATGGCAGCATGCTCACTTGTTGCCATGGAAACTAGATGCTTCACTCCTTGTGCCTCCTGGATAGCTTTGACCACTTCCTGTTAAAGCAAAGGTAAATCATCACAGATGGAAGTCTGACTTAGGAATAAAGTAGAAGGAAGAGAGAAACGTGATTGCACTCTTCGGCATCTGAATAGATGGAAATTGTTTGCCTGCTGCAGTGCAATCTGATGATACTTGAAGACTAGAGATAACATTGCTTTTGACACAGCTCATACATGTCTGCTAAGGGCTTGTTTAAAGTTAGGTGGAATAGCAATACTTAACAGTTACTCGTATCTGTAAGATAAAAATAGTTATTTTTGTCTCAAGAGTTGTAGTTTCACCTTATTTCGGTTTTTCATTTCAAACCTTCAGACTAGCAAAGATTAATTTTACTTTCTTGAAGCCTGTACAGATTGTATCTATTTTTTTTTTTTATTACTACCTCAAAGTAAAGCTGGGTTGGGATGTCTGTGTATAACAGCCTGATTTACAAGAAACAGAAGCCTGTTCTGATATGCTAGCAGATACTGATCGTGCCAGCTGGATCCATCATTAGGTAATTAAGTGGGCTCTTTGGAGCTCCTGGAGGACTGATGTTCAGAACGTGTCTGGGTTCCCTTTACCATTTTAATTTGAAATTTGAAGCTAACATGGATGGAAATAGGAAAGCTTTACCTACTCACCATTTGTCGCACCTTAGTGAAGCAGGGTAAAGGCTGACAAATGATAGTAAGTAACCATGTTGCTCCTTTCTGTGCAGTGGTTGTGGCTATGGAGATCACTGTTTTCCTGCTCACCTGCTCCTTGCTGGTACTGAGGCAGGCTAACAGGTATTTAATCATCACATTTTCAATGACAAAGCTGTACGTGCTGTTCAATGTTTAACCTCTAGCTGTATCAACAAGCTTTGCAAAGATTCCTGAAGGATGAAGTAGAAACGTTATCAGACCAGTAGCTCTCATACTTGGGATCTGTTGTGACGCAGGATGGATGCCAGCAGCCGATTGGCTTCTCCGCGGACGCTGCTGTGGTCGTTGGTATCGCACCACTGCACGAGTCTGTTGAGCAGCATGGGGTCTTGGCCCAAGATTTCAGCTGCATCGGCTGAGGAGAAAAAGATCATCAGGAGACGTGCAAAATAAGCCTTTGTCACAGAAATATGAATGTGGAAGTAGCCAGGACCACAGGCCTGAGCTCAGCGTCCTTTACGAGCTGTAACTAAAGCATTGGATCTTGGAAATCCTTACCTGAGGAATGCCAGTTGTGTTAGAAGCAACTCTTGGAGGTAAAGAACAAAGTAAGCTGTTCCAATAGACCTCTCTTTTTTTTTTTAAGAGGCTGTTGAAGCAGGGTTTAAAAGTCAGCTTTATATCTTTGAAAGCAAATAATTCTGTTAATATACTGAAATCATCATGAGGACTGTCCCTTTCCTGTTTGGTTTCTTGCATTTGCTCTTTGAGCCCTGCACAGATGTAATCTTGGGCTCTTCAGAGCCCGTTCTTGCTGTTTTAGTGCTCTCAGTAATGATAGCTACTGTTGCTAGCATGTTGGGAGCCAAGTCCTTGTACAGAATTGCTGCATGTCTGTAATTGCATTTCTGGTCTTAAGAATGCGCGTTGAACTGTGTATTAGGCATCTTCTGAACTTCCCTCAGAGTTTAGAGGAACTTTTTAATTTGTATTCCCCTGTGCTTCAGGGACCCTATCTCAAGACTTGCTAGAAGTATTAGTGTGTGTTGTTGACATTTGGAAAAATATGCTCCCAGTAATTTTTCTGCAGAAGTGGAACTTTAACAATATGCTCTGGTTTAAGGCTTCTTGCCACTAATGGAGACTCCTCCCAAAGCTCTTAGAAGTTCAGAAGCAAAAGGAACTTCACTCATACTCCCTCAATACTGCATCAGTCTAAGACATGGTTCCACGTGAGTACTGTTGCAGTTTAATAATGCATCTTTAAAGTGCTGGGGATCAAAAGTGACTAACTGTGGGAAAGAGATTTCCTAAGCAAAATGCAGATAGAAGAGTGCTGAAGACTGTGAAATACTTGATTTTAACCAAATATGTTAAGCAGGGGTTCAGCCCTGAGAACATCCTGCTAAATGCTCCTTTGGTGATTTCAGTTAGTTGATTCTGTTCATTACTTAAGAATTTAAAATTCTACATCTTGGTTCAACTGGAATTTTCTTATAAGTGAAGAGTAGCAGGAGAGAGATAAGAAAGTAGTAATGGGTGCAACTTAAGATGCCTTTTTGTAGGAATTGAGCGCTCGCCCATCTGGCTTTGAACACAAAAGAGCTGCTCTGGAAACTGCCAAACTGCTGTTTCCATGTGTTCCAGTTGATCATGAACTGAGGATCTAAAATGTACAACCCTTCCAATTGGGCACCAGATGTAGCATCTGACAGGCAAGAGTAGTCGCAGGACAGATGCTCACTTTTGGTGTAGAATTAATTCTGTTTGCAAAAAATATCCTGTGGTTATAAGATGTAATTCAAATTTAGGAGTCTCGTGTAGTTATTTGCAATTAGGGGGTTTTCTTGATTTCATTGTGGTCATCTTGAGTCCTGTCCCATGCCTGCCCCTCACCTCTTAACGCAGGAGAACCAGAGCAGATGATCTTGAAATGTGCATTGTGCTCTCTGAAGAAGGATAGATGTGTTAAAGGCCTAAGAAGGGCTATAAAGGGTCTGTGAGCTTTTCCCAATTTATTTCTGCTTTTCCAGTCTTTTAAAATAGTTCTAGGCCTAAGAGAAGGTAACTAGGCAGATCCTTGCTGCTTTGGAAGCAAATGCAGAAAGGGAAAAATGGGAAAAGTCTTCATGGCTTTAAGATACTGGAAAGTTTGTCTGTTGGGGCTCAGCTGAAACAAAAGACTTGAGGAAGAACCAGTGTTCCCATCCAGAACAGAAGGGATGGGTTTGACTAAAAGGGGCATCACCCTGATCCTGTTTCTTTACCTGTCCCTTTCTCTGTGTGTTGTATTTGTCCCGAGATATTCTGGAAAGGGTTGGATGAAGCATGTACAAGAAGGTCAGTGTCAATAAACCACACGATTACTCTGGATATTTTGCAGAAACTGTAAGTTAGCCTATACTCTTTCTGTTTTGGGGAGAGACATGAGGAAGGACAGACACTTCAGGTTTTTTATTCGTCCGGTGCGCTAAGGAACAATCCACAGGTCAAAATCCCCAGAGGATTTTATGGGAGCTTCTAGCCTAGTTGAACATGTTTGTTTTGAGGTAAGAATTACTACTTGTCCCACAACCACCTGCATATTACCTTCTGGAACAGAAAGGCTTTGTCAGGTGTTACGTGTTAATCTCAGGAGATCATGGTAATCCAGTTTACTACAGAAAGCTGGAAGCGGTAAGAGGGTGCTGAATGGAATCAGTCAGGTTTGTTCAAAGGAAGCATCTTGATCCAGTTTGACAGAGACTTCCTGATGTCTACCAGCAATAGAGCTCTTTGAGGTAAAACCCAATTAGTTATCCTTAACAGGAACGGCGGGACATTTTAACTTAAAAAAGGTCAGATTTGAATAAATTGTGTGTATGGCTGAACTTTCAGTTGAGCTGATAGTCCTTTGACTGTTAAAGTGCACAAAATCTTCTGCTCTGCTAAAGCAAAACAGTAGAAAAACCAACAGTTAATGTTAACATCTTTTTGGTGTAACAAAGCTGACAGTTCTGCCTGTGGTTTTCTGTCTTTGGAAAGAAAACTACCTCTTCTAGTCTGTAGGCCTCAGCATGCCCAGTGATTGTCAGAGTAATGAAGTTACATACTAGATAATGCAATTAACTAATTTTGTGTGGACTTCTTAGTAGATGTGTATTTGTAAGTATTTTAGGCTGAGTTAATTAAGGGCATTATTAGCTCATGGGTAAATAGAATAGAAAGTAATTAAAGGTAGGAGAATTATGTGCTCATAGGCTGGAGTGGGTAAACATTGAATAATCTTCTACATCATTTTTCTTCTACTCTACACTTAGATTTCTACGCTGTTTCAGATTCAGAAGTTGTCCCATTTTGTGCCAAATTCTGATTTTATACTAGGGCTGGCAAATAGCAATGATAAAAAAAAAAAGAGAGAATTAGTGTTTGATGATTTAGATCTGTGTTATAATGTTTCAATTTTAAAAGCTAAATGGTCTCCCCTGTTACAGTTCAGATACAGCTTTGGAGAAATGACCTTGTAATGATTTCCTTCAAAGCCTGAGAGGAAGAGGAGGCTGAGTTTCTGTATAACTTTCAACCTCCATTTCCAGCTATGGTGAAATATAAGTGAGAGCAGCTTTTTACTGGACTGGCATCAGCACAAATTATTATGAGTGCTAGAACTAAATTTTATATTGTGTATTAATTTGAAAAAGGCTACAAGTAGCTGCCATATGGAAGTGGTGTTTGCAGTGCTGTAAATAAGAGCAGTTTGTGATGTAGAAGTGATGTATTTTCCCCTTCCGTATAACTGATGAATTTGTGGTTGCAATTGTTTTGTACCAGCTGTCAGTTCCCATTGCAAAACAGTTGTAACTTTCCTGATTCTGTTATTGACCTGTTTCTTGTTACTCCTGCACATCAAGGTGGTCTGTACTGACAGTGTTGCAGAGCCAGTTGCTCTCTTGATATGAAGGGATTAGAACACTCACCGTAAACAAAAAAACCAAACCCCCCAACACTTGTTTTTTATGTTATACTCTGGTAAGAAGCTGGGTAAGTCTAAGAACAAGTTATGATATTGTAGTAGATCTTAACGTAATTCTGACATTGTGCACGTTTCCCAGAATGCAACTACATGTACAGAGTGAGTATTGTTGCCTTTGCACACCTAACGCTGTAAAACTGGATGAAGTGCAAGTAGATAATCCCATATTTCAATGGGCAAATTAAATTCAACATTTGAGCCCCACCAGCAAGATAAACCTGGCAATGTGTATAGAGAGACTGTAGGACTGGTAGAAATGAATTTGTTCTCCCTCTCTCCACCCCAGCTCCCTTCTATCCTTCTATATTCTCCAGTTCTTCTGTTGATTTGCTTTCTTGCAATTTGACTCCTTAGCCCAGCATTTTTCCATCATACTTGTGCCTTGCTGGTACTTCATCAGTGGAAAACATCTTCCTTTGAGGCCTTTGCCATTTCTCCCTGACTATTGCAGATTCTTCCATTGGGTTTATTTCTCATCCACCTCTGAGGTTGACTGGGTCAGTATGAAAGGCCTCCAGCCTCTGGCAATCATCTCTGTTGGAACCTTTCCAGGTTGAGTGGAATTAGATTAGCAGGACACTTAGCCTGTAGTCTCCTTGCACATCTGTTGCCTTGTGGGGGGAAGGGAGGAGGATGATGTACAGTTGACGTCAGTAAAGTTGAGCAATTCCTTACCTTGACCATCTGCTAACATCCGTAGTGTTCCAAGAAGTTTAAACTGCACAGGAGGCATCTCTGACCTTAGAAGGACCTGAAGCCGTTCTGCTACACCTTCCTCCAACACTTGTACCTTATTAACAACTAGAAAAGGGAAAAAAGATGTTGTGAAGCTCAGTAACTACACGAGCATTATGCATTTAGCAAAAGGTCCAACGTGTTAGAGTGCTCAGAAGTGAAATCAGGACGACCAGACTGTTTAGACCTCTCTTTTGAGTGATAAACTTCATAGGAGTTGCTGTTATGACACTTTGTTTACTTCTGACCTGAGCCCTGCCTGGAATCAAGTATGTGGAAGAGAATAAACACAGCACTGTTGTTTCTCTTCCATTTTTCTAGTTGAACTAGGTTATCCATCCCCTCACCCACTCACATGAGCCTGCCTTTCCCATGCTCACTCAACTGAACCAGGTGGCAGAGGTGATTTACATAGCCATATTTCTTGAGAATGAATTTTCTTACTCCATTTGAGCTCACTGATCCCCTGTCGTTCATGCCTTTGTCTCTGTGCTTTTTCTCTCCTAATTCTTGCATCTTTGCTTCAGTTTGCACTGCAGTAATCCTTGGGAAGTAATTTCCCGCTTGTCTGGAAAGAGTCTTAATGCTGCTTAACTCTGCTACCAAAAGCTGCTTCCTCCAGAGCAATTTTCTTCCTTCTACACGCCTTTTCTTGAGGGGGGTGGGGAATGACAGGACAGTGAGATTAGGGAGATAACTGTTCTACCCAATTTTCCTTCTACTGGGAAATTGAAAAGCAGACAGCGTTAAGTAACTTGCTCTTAGTGTCCTTGTTTTTCAGTGGCACAGGCTGACTCCATTCACCAGAGCATAATGGGTTTGGGGTGGTTTTTTTTGTTTCAATTTTTTTTTATATAAACACTTGTTTTCTTTTAAGATCACTACTTGACTTGAAGACTTCCCCTGTGACCATAAGCAAGTGTTGGCCTATATTTAATTCATTTTTATTTGGATTTACGCTGTCTTCCCCCCTGCCCTTCAGGTAGCAGACTGTGTTGTTGGGAGTGCTCGAGCTTGTTCATTGCTGGAAGGGTTTTGTTATTGTTGAGGGAGTGTCTTGCAGATTCTGTATTTTGATATTTTTACAAATCGATGAGGAGAAGTACAACGTAGGAACAGCATTTTAATTGCTGCACATTGTCCACACGCTTGGAAAATTCTGAAAGAGTTTGTAATAGACTTGAAAAGTTAACCAAAATAGACTCTGTTTGCAGACATTTATATTTTATCATTCCTTTGTATTTCCTATAAAGCCTTTTAAAGCACAGGTGCAAAGACCGTTATGATCCACTGGTACCCTGGGTAGCAGGCAGTGATACAGGGGTTGAAGCTGCAAGTTGGAACCACATTTTTTTCTGGAGTTTTAGATACTGTAATCTTTGCAAGACCAGCTGTGTTCATTGCTTTGTTAAGGAACTCCTAAGGAGTACCTGGGCTTGGCCTTGCAAAAAGTGGGCCTTGGTATTCACTGAGAAACAGGTTCTGGTTTGAGTTAGAATATGATAATGTCTTAACTTGCTGGCATGGGAAACTACATCAAAATTGCTGTATTTCAAATGAGATTAATTGATATTTTTGCTGTTTGTGATCATGAAATCTTGTTGTAGGTATTGTGGGGGTGAAGTCAATGAGAACAAAGCATGGGACACCCCTAGGCTTATAGAAAAAAACCCCACCCAGCTTTTAATTCTAATTAGCTGTGTTTTGACTACTAAATTAGTCCCCTCAAATCAACTGGATGCTTCTCTGTGATTTTTCATGATTATGTTATTCTGTGATTATCTTCTAATGGCTCTCTGTTAGATTGTAACTGGTGTAAGGCAGCTGGCATCTGTGGTTGAAATGCTGGGTGCTCTGTCAGCACCGTAAAGCGATTTGCACAAGCCTCTGTCTGCTGATCTGATTGGGGGCAGAAAATTTCTTCACAGATAAACAAGATATACATAGAAGCAGTGAGGGGCTCATGGTTTGAAATATGTTTATTAAAATGCTGAATAGATGTGGCTGGCTGCTGTGATCCCGAGAGTGTGATAATACTATCAGCAAAACTAAATAAATTACTTGAGAGCGTATCAAAAATAAGTTGAAAGAAATAGGTCCATTTCTGAAGTGAGCTATCTGTAACAAGAAACGAGAGTGTGTCAGGCTTTAAAATGAAGTAGTGGAGGCAAAGGAGCTGTGAGTATATTCTGAGGCTTTCACATGTTCAAAGCAATGACTGTGTATAAAACTGTTAAAGCAAAAGTGCTGGTTAGCTTACATAGCAAAATCAGCAAAAAAACTTTAAAGTTCTTTTATTTTCAGAAAAAAAGGCACTGTGTCCTGAGATAGCATGAATTTGCTTCCTAATAGCTGGTACAAGGCTTTGTTTTATACTCGGTGTGAGAACAATGTTAATAAGACACTAATGTTTTAGTTGTTGCTAAGTAGCGCTTATCGTAAACTAAAGAATTTTCAGTTTCCTATGTTCTGCCACCAAGCAGGTGCACAAGAAGCTGTGATACAGCATAGACAGTACAGCTGACCTAAACTAGCCAAAGGGATATTCCATACCATGGGCTGTCATGCTCAGTATATGAACTGGGGGGAGGTGGCTGGGAGGGCAGATCGCTGCTTGGACATTGGTCAGCAGGGAGCAAGCAGTAGTGTTGTGCATCACTTGTCCTTTTTGGGGCTTATTTCTCTTTCTATCTTCCTTTTCATTACAATTATTTTTATTATGAATAATGTATCCTATTTAAGTTCAGTTATTAAACTGTCACCATGAGTTTTACTACTTTGTTTTCTGTTTCATCTCCCAATCCCACTGATAAGGGGGAGGAGTGAAAGAGTGGCATTGCAGGGGTGGTGGGGGAAAGTTAGCTGCCCCTCAAAATACAAGGGACTGGAATTAGTGACTTGGACAGAGCTGCACAGATCTCCATTTAACGACCCTTCTTTACAAAGAATCACAGTAAGTCAATTGTCTTCCAACTCTCACCTGGTACAGCGAGGTTTCGAAGTGCACTGAGTGCAGCATGCTGAACAGAGACATCTCCGCTCTCTACGTGTTTCTGTAGAAGATCCAGCAGCTGATGTATGACTCCGAGCTGGACCATTCGGACACAGTTGCCATCTGAAGAAAGAGGCAAAACCAAGCAGGTGAGAGAGAGAAGAAGCACAATGATAGATGTTAATCATGCAAATTTGAGACTTTAAGGAAGTCTTTGCCTTGACAGGTTTCATGTTTTGATAAAATTGAGACTACAGCTTTTGAATTGTTTTTCACAATATTCAAGTCTCTAGAGGCATGTGGGCATCAGCTACCCGTGAACTGATGCTGACACCCTCTAGGAAGTTCAGCTTGAGAGAGCTTTCTAGGGACAGTCACTGTCAAATTTGAAATCATATGTTTTCCAGTCAATTTCTTCCTCAGTATTGCTTTATTTTCCTATTTTCCACGCTATATATGTGGTAGAATATGGGTGGCATTTTACTTTTCTCCACAGGACAGCTATAATACTCCAGTTTTGCTATTCTACTGGTTTAAGAGACTATTCTGAGACTAGGAATCTTATCCAGCAACGGTGAGTCTGATTACTGCTGTTACTCCTTGTGTTTAATTAAATAATCTGTCATTAGCTAATCTTTGAAAGAATCAGGCCTAGGCTTTTCTTGCCTGTTTTGAGAAACCCGCTTTCTGAAATGAGAAATTTACCTGTTTCACTTACATGAATCTAGGAAAACATGAGTTGACCTAGAGAGTTCTGAACTGTTCAGTGCTGGTGAAAGAGCAGATCTCTACCTTCCAAAGAACTACCATTTTGCCCAGTACATGTTCTACGACATTTTGTTAGTGCATGTCTACATGTCTCCTCTCTCTCTCCTTTGAGAACTTGTTCTGCAGACATGACAGCCCATTTGTTACCAGAAGCTAGGTAGTTCACTTTGATAGGAAATGAGAAAGTGTTCTAAAGAGTGAAAGGAAGCCTTCTGTATTACTTTCCATGTCCTTCTTGAAGGAAGTGTTTTGAAGATGCCATTTGCAAATATTTTTCTGTATTTTATTTTGAATGCTGTTTGTTAAAATGTGGCAAAACAGTGTGAATGCTATATGGGAAGACCACATCTTCACCTAGAGTAAAAAAGTTATCCATGGAACTATACAGACTTCATGCAAATACAGAATCTGGCCAAAAGTAGCTTTAGGTGCTTCTCATGATACTAACTGCATGTCTGAGACGTACAGGCTTCTAATTTTTGTGTGTATACCACTTAAAAATGGCTCGAGTAATTTTAACACATTCCCTGGTTTGAATGTTATTTCCACCCCAAAGCAGTAGAATGCCTACTATTCCTTAAATCTCTTAGCATTTCAGGTACAGGGGAGGAAAAAATATGCTAGTATTACTGAATACATAAAATAAGAATTTGTCAACTGTTTATAAAATGTAAGTGGATGTTTTCATGACAGAACTGTCAGTTTGTGAAATAGTTTGACTTCTGCTCATGCATAAATCTTTTGATTTCAATTTATGCATACATTCTTTAAAGCTCATGTTTTTCCTTGTGATTCTTCATGTGTTCTCTTGCCTGATCCTAATCTTTGGAGATCACAGTGTATAATGAAAATTTCCCAGTCTTCTTTAGGAACAGGTTCTCTAGGACCAGATCATCTTTTGGTCTGACAAAATTCTCCAAGCAAAATATCCATATAGCCTAACCTTAATTGAACTTAAGTTCTCCCCTCTCCCCACCCCACCCCACCCACCCCCTTTCAAACCAAAGAACAGCAGAGCACTTTTTTTCCCCTGTAAGAAAGTGTGAATAGGCAGAACCCATTAGTGGTTGCCTTGCTTTGATTGTCACAGAGCTCGAAATTGGTGTTCTCCCCTATAGATTTTTGCTTGGATAGCAGCAGAACCTTCAATTTAATGGCTCTAAGTCTGATAGGAATATCTGCTTTCATAGCTGCAAAAGCTGTCTGTCATCTTTTCAGTACCTCAGAAGTCATTTGATGCTGAGATCAAATTTCCATTGGATTCCCCCCCCTTAGATTAAAGGCTGTGCATACATCAGTGGCACATACTGGAGCCTGAGAGGGATTATTCACTTTTTCCACATGAAACATTTAATGGGGTTGTGGAAGAGGTGGAGGGAAAAGTGTGATTGACAAAGCAAGCCATTCAGCTGAATAAATTGAAGATAGCCAGTTTAAAGGCACTGAGGGCATTTCTGTGGCCTTTGCAGAACTGTGATGCACAGTGGCTGATTCAGAGCAAGGTATAAGACAAGGAAGAAAAGGAGTCTGGAAATTATATGGAGGGGATGTGGACTGTTGTGTGTATGATAGCTTGCTCTGAAAACAAAATGTACTCTAACAAATGTATTTGCTAAGAAACATTTCCAGCAGTCTCCCCTCTAATGTTGTGTGATTGTGGGGGGGGATCCCACTAATGACCACTCCATGTTTCACAGTTATGTCCCTCAAACTACTTTAGTATCATTAGTGTTTGTAATTTAAAAATCTGAAAGTCTCCAGTCTGCAGAAGAACAAGAATGTTACTGTTTCAGAGCCAGAGAGCAATGAAATCTAGCAGTGCTGCTTTTCTCTCCATTCACACACAGTGGCTTTCCACCTTTGACAGGTAGAGAATAACCAGCCTGTAAAATTAGCAGTAGCTGTTAACCCAGTCTCTATAGCTACGTGTGTTTGGATGTGATGCAAATACCAATATTCTGGTAGATGATGCCACATTCCTTAGTGGAAAGTGAAAAACTTCTGCATGTACTTATCTGTGGCATGATAAATAGAACATTTCATGTCTGTTTATAATTAGCCCTTAAGTGAACTGTTCTATCTGGTTTTGGGGAGATTCAAGTCAAAGACTGTTGTTATATTTCATAATTTAAGACCTTTAAATTGTTGGTTGGATTGGGAGTGGTGGGATGCAGTATAAGTGTCCAGTTCTTGATGTTTTATTCTTTAATCTCTGTTGTCCAGAATACAACATAGCAGAGCCACCTAACCTAAGTTGCTGTTAGGTGCTTAGCCTTTTGGTGGTGTTCCTGAAATCAGCTTCAAGAAGAAAGGAAGTCTAGATCAGCAATGGGTGTAGTCTGTTCCTAATAGATGCAGAATTTACATTACAAGAAAGTTCTTGCATTTCATTTGCTAATCCAAATGTTCAAAGTCTGTATGCAGATTTGGAATAGTGAATGAGGAAACCTGAGTAGGTCAATACCATGTGAACTTAACCTGACTATTAACCTTTAAATTTGAAACTGGCTCTTAGTCCAGCTTTGAAAGTAAAGTTATAGAAGCAAGAGTGTGAACTGACAACCACAGGTACAGCTGCAGTGGCCTGAAGTTCTTGTATTTGTGTTCAGTGTAGGAGCAATCACAGTGGTATTAGATAACTTGAGGCCACCTAAGTATATGCTTGAAGGCAACTGTGGCAACGTGAGCACCAGCCTACTATAATAAGTGAAAAAGTGTGGTGTCTGAGAATTCCCTTAAGGATTATGAAACAGGTTGCAGATAGGTCCCTGTTAAGGAAACGAAAAATAACAGAGCAGATGACAACTCCTCTGCTAAGGGGACTTTTTTGATGTTGTTTGTGTATCTGGACTGTCAATACTCCCTTTTTTACCTCCAAGAAGCAGAGAGACGATGAGATCTGATGCAGCCTTCAGAATGCATGTATCTTCAGCTTGTGAACTACCCTGAAGCCTCAGCAGGATCTCGGACAGCACTTCTTGCACGCCTGCCTCCACCAACTGCACTTTCAGAGCATCTGTAGAGATCACAGGAAAAGCACACTAAAAGCTTCTTGGGTCTTTGAAGTGCTTCAAAGTAGGAAGCTAAATCCCTGAACTTTAGCCAGCCTTTTTTCAGGTGCATTCACTGTTTTGGTATGGTTTGTAATTCTGGTGCGAGGATGACACCAAGGCAGAACGAGCAAAGCTGCTGCGTTGATCTTTGACATTTCTTATATTGCCAATCACAAGTTTTCATTTCTTTAAGATCTGTATTAGGTATCTAGATATTTTCAGTAGATTCTTTTTGGTGCTTGTTACACCACTGCTTAGAGTAGACATCTTTTCTGATACTTGGTTGTCATTTCTTTTTTCTCAAAAAAGATCTGCCTTGTTTGCTTTTCTGTTACACACCATGGAGAACAAGTTTGAGTCTGCTATATTATGGATCCACCAAAACAGAGTGGAATGTTACTCTCTCACTCTCTTCTTTTTTTCTTCACTTTAAGCTTCAGAGTCTTGCTCAGGCCAGGATTTCCTATGTTCATGTGTCTTATTCCTACTGAAGGGATTGTTGGTCCTATTAGCAGAATCCCATGGCAAACTAGGAATCCAGAGCTTAAGCTCAGTTGTAGTACTCTCTCCCATTCATTCCCTCCCAGCTGGAAGAAGCCTTACCATTTTCTGCAAGTGCCTGCAGGATCTCAAAGACAATTTCTAACCTCTCATGGTTCTCAGCTCTTCTCAGTTGTTTTACCAGCTGTTCAGCAACATTTGTCTTGCTTAGAGCTTCCTTGGCGGTATCTGTGTATATGATAAAGTCAGGATCTTGAGTGTTTATCTGATTAAATGTTAAAAGCCTATCTCCTTATAATCTGAAGTGATTAGGCACTGCTTTGTTTCTGAATCCTTTTGCTGTTTTCATAGATTCTTCAGTCCCTTTGGACAGCACTGAGACAGCAAAACTCTACTCCATCCCTTCCCCCCCCTTATTTCTTTAACACTATTTTTTTTGTGTAATTTCTGTAGCTGTGAACTTATAATGGCTGTCAAAGTAATCATGGCTTAGTTCCACTGACTGTTATAAACCCATCAGTAGTATAATTATTTAATATATCCAGCTGGCACATGTCAGTTTGCTGTAGTAGTATATCTTCTGTCTTGATTAGATGGTTCTAGTCTTGCTGAGATCCTAAACATCTAAAAGCTCTGTGTTAACAGAGATCTGCTATTTTTTTTAATTTTTTTTTTAAAGCTTGCTGCTGTCTGACATAGAATATGTTTGTATGGAATATGGTTTTAAGTATTATAAGAGATCTATAAAGAACAGGCCTCACTAGAGGATGACATGACAGTGTGACACCATACTCCCTTCCCCACCTTTCCCCCTAAATGCAGAAAATAGGTCAAATTGTAGCCAGACCATATACAAAGGGTGGTAATTTTCTTGGTCGTCTTCTTCCATCACCACTTCCAACTTGTGTAAAGTAAGGCAGAGGTATTTTAAATCAGTGGAGATGCCTTTGGTTTGAAAGATGTTTAAATGAAAGGGGGAGCTGTTTCATTAAGACTTAATTATTACTTACAGTCTTTTTTATTATTTTTATTGTTTTATTATTAATTATAGACTTATTTATTAAATAGGGATAACTTTTAAATAAAAATGAGTTTTGTACCATATCTGAAGTAGTTGAAACTGTCAGTTTGCCACGTGAAGTTGTGGCCCTTTTACTTTGTTCTGGGTCAAAAGCTGTCTATTAAATCTTAATTGTTTTAATTGCTGGTATTCCATATGCTGCGATTGCTGGTATTCCAGGAAAGAGTAGTTACTTCTCCAATATAGATACTGTGGCCAGTCCCTGATTAGGTGTCTCAGTAACATTTAAAAAATAAAACCCAAACCAACCAAAGAAGCAGTAACAAAAACAAACCAAAAAACCCCACGACTGAAAAGCCCTAACCCCTCCAATTAACCCTTCCAACTAACCCAACAAAACCAAACTCTCACAAAAAAAAAAAAAAAGAAACCCAAAACAAAACCCCACAAAACTGTGGGTGTTTTACATATACATGGAAAGGCAGTGACAGTGTGAAGATAATATTTCTCTCCAAGATACAAAAACATTTACTTACCAAGGTCTGCAAGGTTGCATAAGGCCAATAGATCAACATGGACGAGTGGTTCACTCTCTGCATAATCAGTTAGTATTCTGACTAGTGATGTAATCACTCCTACCTTCACCAGCTCTTCCTGAAGATCCCCTGGAAACAATAAGCATAGAAGTTAAAGGTGATTAAATAGGGACCAAATAATTCGGTAAAAAAGGTCCAACTGAAAAAAGTGAATTCTTTGCAAAACACAACCCTTTGCCAATACATGGGCTATTGTAAGTCACCACTGGGAGACAGACTGCCTTAAAGGTGATCGAGGTGAATCATCCTCTTCCATTTTTTTGAATGTTAGTTGCTCAGCACGTAGGGAGTCTTGGAGTGACTGTATTCAAGGTATCTTTGGAATTTTTATAGGCCAACTCAGGTTCTCAAGCAGGTGTAAATTCATGGGACTTAAGGGAAGTCAACAAAGTACAGTAAGTAGAAATTAATTTGCTCCTGTTTCTAGTATGCTAGCTACAGTTGTCTCTATCCACATGCAGAATTGTTGAGGAAAACTCTGGTAACTGTTCTCTTTCTTTTTGTAGTTTGCCTTGTAATGAATGAAAGCTTAATATGGAAAATTACTTTGTGATTGCCAGGAACTGTGAAATACAAAGTTGGACTGTGATAGTTGCTGAACAGTGCAATGACACTGCTTTTGCAGCAGTGTCTTGCTGAGAGCTAGACTGCAACTTGGGTGACAGCATTTTATGAAAGACACCAGAAAGTGTCTGGATGCTATTTTAACATATACAGTTGTAATTCAAATCAGGGAATCACTGAAGTTAGTTATTCTGAAGCAGATTTGCAGTATGGCTATACGCTGTAGTAATGCTGGTGTACAGTAATTGCATGAGCCTTGCATGTAATCATATGGGGAAGTGGGGTTTTTTGTGACATTCCTTGGCAAATACATGTAATTTGCAGAGAGCTAGTAGAATCTATACCAGATATGTATCATGCTTGGATTTCACAGGAACAATGCAGGAAGGCAAACCAGTATCTTTCTAGATAAAGTTAGGCAGGTCCACACTAGAAAGATAAGGTAAGTTGAAGGCAGAAGGGAATGGATAGGAGAAACTGTGTGAATGGTTCCATATTACCTCCAGTACACAATAAATATTTTTGGTCAGTCTGGGTATTAAAGGTAAAAGAAAAATCTTAAACTGTTGGGGCAAGTAAATGAAAAGGGTTTAATTTGTGTCACCAGCAGGCAAGCTAGTGCACTAGCTTCATGGAAAACTCTGGAGCACAAAGATCTCCTAAATGCAAGTAGTGGGCCTCAGAGAAGACCATTTAACCACTCCTTGCATAGATAAATACCTCAGTATCTTTTGTTTTATGTTTTTGTGGGGGAGGTTGTGTTTTGGGGTTTTTTGTTTTGTTTCCTGACATACTTTTTAAACAAGTACTTCATAGATGCTGTTATTACTTTGAGAGAAGACAAAGTCATTCAGGATTTGGGCCCAAGTTCAGTTAAATTAAGATATGTATGAGGCTCTGTTACTCTTGTAGTTGCAGAGCAGTTCTGACGAAGGTGTCACCTTGAAGTCAGAAATACAGGGAGAAACCCTGGAGTTCAGGAGGTGTTTGGGATGCATTCAGGCTGGTGTCTGGCAGCTTTGTGAATTGTTTAACTGGAGGCTGAAGTGCGTTGCGTGCTCGGGTCTCATAAAATTATTATGAGTTACAGGTTACAGTGCCTTACAAAATAATGCCTTGCTGCTGGGGAAAATAGGGGTTTCTCCAGTCTCTACTTACGGTTATCGTAACAGATACGGCCAATAGCCCTCCCAGCATGAAGCAACATTTCTTGGTCTGTGCTTTCCAGCAAAGGTATCAAAGTTATAACCAAGTCTGCGTCGATACACGGTTTCTTCATTTCCTCTGTGTAGGTAAAGAAGATGGACTTGTGGGGTTTGTTTTCCCATGTTGAAATGAAATAATTGCAGTTGCTAGACCAGAAGCTGGCAGCCGTGCAACAAAACTTCAAAAGTGGAAACATACAGCTAATGTGCTGCAGCATGCCTTGTGTTAACACTTGAGCACAACATACCATTTTTGGCAATCTCTGACAGCACCTGGGCTGCTTTCACAGCGCATCGTGGATTGCCCTGCAGGATTTTTGCCAAGTTCAGGAAGATCCCACTCTCTCTGAGAAGTCTCAAGGATCTCTGCTCTGTAATGATAAGAGTGTTAACAACTGTTTGGTTGGTTCGTTTGGTTTGGTTTGGTTTTTTCCTCACATGTTGCTTTGTTTCCTAGAATTCTGAGACGATATCTGTGAGATCCAAGGTTTTGATTTAACGAGGTACTTAAAGCTGTCTCAGTCTAAATGTATGGAAAGAGTCATCTGCTTGAATTGCAGCAAGTATAGTTCTAGCTGATTATTTTGCTTCATGCTGAATTGAAGCACAGGTGGTAAAGCAGAGAGGAAAGCAGTTTTATCTTCTCTGGCTATAAAAGGATGCTTGTGTAAGGCATGGGAAGTCAGGGATTAAGATTCTATTCCTGAGATATGGCCTAATGATTCATTTTGCAGGTAAGCACAACATATTCTATTAGACTAGCAATTAGAGCAGTCAATTCCCTTAGCCTTTGTTCATCAAAACTATGGATAATTGTCCTTAAGGTAGTAAATCACCATATGCCAGGAGATTCAAATAAACATGGGTTTATGTCATTTCAAGAGAACATGTAGAGACCTTAAAGACTTTCTTATAAGGAGACCAGGAATTACATTTTAAATTCACGAAATTATAGGTTCAGAACCATTTAATCCTAGGAGTTTGTAATAAATAGAATATTAAGTTTGGAATTTATCTGCAGCTTCAGGGGACCAGTAGCTTTATCTGGTCATAGGTAGATTTGTGAATATACACAGAGAACAAAAAACAACAAAACAGGCTGAGGACAGCTATAGTTCCAGCAGCAATCACTTCTTGTAATACAGCTTATCACAATAGAAGAAAACATCCAGTGAATGCTTTTGGGTTATGCAAATGGTTAAATAGTGATCTGGAGTGATACTTAGCTATCTTCAGTAAGAGCCAGGAGAATCCCATTCAGACTTTCAAGGATCTGATCTTCAGCTTCTGTGTCATCTCCACAGAGCTCAAGATACTCCAGGTGACGACTCAGGGTTTCTAAACCAAATGGGATAGAAAAGTGGTAAGACAGTATGGAACACTGTGTGAGTTCTTACTGGTATTTCTTTTCAGTGACAATGGCTGACCATAAGATCATCTCCTGAGGGGTCCAGATCTAAATATACTCATTAAATAACTCATTTAACCCAAGAGCCTGAGGACAAAGGCTTGGTCTGCTTCTCAGACAGTACGTAGCTCTTGTGTGGGCATAAACATGAAGAGAGAAACTCTACCTCAAAGAAGAAATTAACATATAATAACTGGCAGAGTTTGGGGTGGGGAGGAGAGAGGAATAATTAGAGATCCCATATCAAGCCTGTCATTTCTACATACTGCTTTATTGTAAGGATAGTACTTGCAGTTCAGCTAGCTGTCTGTTTGCTTTGATAGTGGGCAGCAGCAGGCACCGAAAGACCACAAGGATGAAACAGATATGATAACATGCTTCTCCCTTAGTTTCTGGCAACCTTGTCTTTTAGAAATATGCCTAGTATTTACATCAATGTGTTTTACACGTTTTGATGACTTTTATTCCATGAATTTGTGTAATTACTTATTTAAGGTAATTCATACTTAATGTCACAGTGTGCTGTGGAGATAAAAAGTTCCACAGTTTCACTCTTGTAAGAGGAAGAGACTTCCCTTACTTTTAACATACCTACAAAAAAAATCGTAAAACTAATGGCCTTTGAGTTTCTGTAGTAAGAGAAAGGAATGATCCTTCACTATTTGCTCTTCCCATGATTAAGCCATCTTTTCCCCATGTATATTTTCCTGAACTTGATGTGCCTCTTTATCTCAGGTAAGTTTTTTCTGTAATTCTCTATAGTCCACTTGAAATTTTTGAATCAAAAAGCTCTTTACCATTCTGCTATTTCTTGATTATTTAGGAATATATAGAATGACACAGGTTTCATCAAAGGTAACCTCTAATAATTACATTGTCCATTGTGAAAGCCATCTTTATTCTACCCTTCAGACTTCATCAGATAACCTCTTATATCCCAGGATGGTAAACTGTATTGAAAGGCTTGCAAAAATCAAAATACACTGTTAACAGTATGACCTTTATTCACCTTCTTGCCAGCTCCTTAAAAATATGTTTAAAGAGAGATGCTGAGCATTACTAGCCTCCACAAAAGTCATAGAGACTCTCCTTTTTGTTAACATATGTTTACTAATTCTGTGCTTTGCCATATAAAAATCTGATCTCTGCATTCCTTGCAACTGTTTTTGTAAACTCATGCTACTCTGACTGCATTTCCACCCTGTTAATCTTGTAGTTGATTTAAGTGGCATTCTGCATGTCACAATTAATGATTTGACAATTTTTTTTATTCCTTATAAACTTTGGGGAATAACATCCAGTACTGACAACTGGTTGCCATTTATTTTGAGTAAATCATCTGCCATTTTAATCTCAAGGTTCCTTCATCCTCAAAATAAAAAGACCTAAAGTGATTGAAATGACTGTAAGAAATAATGCTGGAAAACTGATGGCTGGAGCAGTTAACTTAGAGTAGAATATACTGTAAGGTGTTACCAAAACTAGTAAAACAGCATTTCTACTTCATAACTATTTCACTGAAAAAGATAAGTAATGAGTCTTGGCCTAGAAATTCTTCAACCAAGGATTAATAATTCATCATTTATTTTTGTTTCTTGAGGGATTCACTGTTTTCTCCTTCTTTAATGTGTCTATTAGTTAATGTGAGAATAAAAAAAAGAAAAGAGAATACATGAATTTAGTGCATACAGGAATTTACTTCAGAGTGAGCAAAGATATCTTGAACTCTTATGAAGAGATGATGAATTATAGGGAGGGGAAGTAGAACCTAATTAAAGGCTTTGAGAACAAAAATCATCTGGCTTAAAAAAAAATTAAAAGCAATTATTTAATAACAATGACAATTTTATGTTTGTGCTTTAAATGAAATGCCATCTTTAGAAAAATGGCTGGATTCATCAGGTTAAAAATCTACATGGGGAGACCTCAGTTATTTTTATTCTGAGTAAGAAATTGAGGCTGTATCTATTGATATCTCTTGGAAAGACTTCGTAGTTAAAAGTATCTATGTGTTTGTCTTCCATAGCCTCTTCAAAATCATATGCTAAGGGAACACAGGCTTAAAATTCATAGATTAGTGTGGTGTGTTTTGAGGGGGGGGGGTTTGGTTGGGGTTATTTTCCCTAATAGATGACTCTGGATTTGTTGCCTTTTCCATCAGTGAAAACAGTCAGAAAACTCCTGAACTGGATAGATGTGCAAGGATGTTTCCTTTGACCTGCTTAAAAAATTCAGCGTTAACCACTAGTTTCCATTTCTGTCCAGTTCAATTAGCTGAATAAATGATTTTGTATGCATGAAGGACATGTAGAATACAATTTCCTCACAAAAAATAAATAAAAAATTCACCTAGGCAACCTGACAGTTGAATCAGCTTTGATCTTAAAGTAGATCTAGTGGGAGTAGGCAGAAGGCTACAACTGCTGAGAGCAATATGAAATAAGTTAGAAGCCTGTGAGAATTAATTTATCTATGGAACTCTGGCTTCATCCTTATCAAGACCCAAAATGTGTTGCCATGAGGTAATGCATTTAACTTCTAATATTCTATCCTCTAATTAGAGCACTAGCAATATTTGCAACTACATTTCTAATACAGTTAGGATATACAGAAAGATGAAAAGGTGACCAGATCTTGTAAATTGGAGAATATTATTTTACAAATAGCAGGGAACACTCTCTGTTACTGGTCATTCTTTAGGTTGGTAGAGTGGTAATTAGAAATCCAGGTGCTTTGTTATTTCTCCGGGTAATGTATCTGTAGAATAACACCATCTGCATTATGACAGAGAAACTCCTCGTAAAATCCCTCTGGTTACAGTTTGTAGTGTTGTGAAATTAGTACTACAAGCAGCAGAATCAGCCAAGTAGCTGATTAAAGAGCTATTTTTATAGAAGTCTTGCAGAATGCAATGTTTTAACTGTAGCAGTTTCAAAGATACCGAACCCTTTTCTTAGGTACTCAGAATTTAATCACATTGCATGTTATTTATGAAAACTTGATTAATTTGATCAACGTGGGACCGATCCCTCAATACTCATTGTCTTTAAGTCTGTGCTTCTGAAGTGGAATTGAAGCAGACACTGAAAGAAAATTATTTTTGTCAAAAGACAATAATAATAGCACTCATACAGATTGTGTCTAAAATTGCCCAGAAAAGGGTATCTCTGTGTTGTGGAAAATTCTGGGTTGTTGACATTTTGCTTTATCCTACGCTGGAACAAAATGTCGACATGGTGGAACTTCCTGGGGCAAAACAGGACAATTAGAACAATTAACTTGGTGCTTTTTTTATTATTATTATTATTTTTTTTCTTTTAACAACACCGTTCTTCCCTAGCTGGGGACTGCCTGGCCAGCTGGTAGGCAAGCTGGAAAGAAGCCAGCCAGGCCCAGCTTCTGAGGAGGATTTTAGCAGAATAAACATGTTCTTAAGGAATATTTTTCGTACTTGTGAATCAGCATTTCTATCAGAATATTGTTAATCGGCTTTAGTAATTCATTGTAGAAGTGGGGGAAATGGACTCAGGCTCTGCTTTGGAAAGGTCTGATTTTCCTTTCTCACCGATTACCTGCTGGGGTCTGAATTTAAAAATCTCTGGAGATTGAAGTACAAAAAGCTTTTTTCCTAAGTTGAAGGGTTAGATGATTAATGCGTGCATAAATCTGTGCATAAGCTACTGAGTAGAGGAACCAGACTAGCCGTGGGAGTTGCCTTTTGATCATCCTGTTGAGAGCAGCAACAACAATGCAGAAACCATGCTACACCATGGTGATTTCACCTGGCTTCTGCAGGGGGGGAAGAAACGTGAGATATGAGCTCTTTGGATTCCTTGGACAATGGTGATGTCAATTCCTGATGCAAGTGTTGACCTATAACATCCTCATGGAGTGAGAAAGAAGGAATCCCACACATCTCTCTATTTTTTCAGTGACTGATTACACCCCCCCCATTTTCCCCCCTCACTTAAGAGCATTTCACATGCGTAGGAACAATTGTCTTTTTTTTTTTTCTAGAGGAAATACAGACCCTATATTTCAGTACCAAATGCTGCATTTGGTATCATGTATTACTATTTGTATCCTGAGCACTCTGAAGTCAGTATGATCCTATTTGTTTGAGGGCTTGAAACACCTTACTCCTTGTCAAATGCCTCACCTCATGTGTCTACTGCTGCCACTTCAGTAATTGCACATACTAACTCTTCTGCCACTTATCTTTAGTACACTTTAGAAGATTCTTCCATGTGCTTTGATGATTATTATGTTTCAAAGCTGGAAAACAACTTAATGTGTCTTTCCAGAACATAAAAATGTGGCAATTGTTTACAATAGACATTCATTTAGCTCAGTTTAATGTCTCTGGCAATAGATGATTAAAGAACAGTGAAAGATGGTATGTATCCTTTCTCTGGTATACTTTCTGAACTTTTAGTAAGCAGCTCCTTAGGGATTTTTCTTTGCTGGAAGTTTCATCTTGTTTAATGAACTTAAATTCAAGGCAGTATTTATTTTGAACTTGTTTGTAATTTAGCTTCCAGAACACAGGCTGGTGATGAGTTGCACAAACTCATTTTGGATTGATAGAGAAAACAACTCATTCTGGTGTTCTCCTGTTGAAATCATCCCCTGGGCAGGGAACACTCTGTTAAATATGTCCTGTGTTAAAGCTGCAGGATAAGAATCCATATTGATAAACTGCTGGAGTTCTGAAGGTCAGGAGTAGCTGAAAGTTGCAAGAAAAGTCCTGAGGAGACTAGAATTTCAAACCATAATACAGAAAAATAGCTGTTGGGTCTGCCTAGCCTTTTTAAAATAATTTAAAAAAAAAAAAGAAGTTGACCTGCATTCTTATTTGCATGGCTGCTTGCAAAGTCATGTAGCTGTAAGCCTTCATTTTCTCGCAGTATTTTTGGGGTTTTTTTAGTGCTCTTTCTTGAAATAACAAAAAAATAATTTCTGGTCCATGCCATTTCCCTTTTATAAACCTATGGTTAAAATGTGAATCAGTAATAGTAGTAGAAGTAAGGTTCCAGGTCTCCTTGTCTAGGAATTTGATACTGTATTTACTGGATAATGAAACATAAAAAAGGTGTAAATTAGAGATGGAGGAATCTAGAAGAGCTGGTAAGTGTATGTGTGTGAAGAGCAAATAAAGCCTGTAAGGTTAAATGCTCACACTCCTGCTGGCTGTGAATGGTGCAGCTGTATGATTGTAGCAGGTATGCTGTAACAAAAGAAAGCAAAAGCTGCTTCTTTTGACTTTGGTGGCCCTACCGGCGAAGGAAGGAGAAATTCAATTTCAGAAAAAGTGGGCTTTTTTTGATTTTTCTAGAGGTGAATTATTGTATTTCATCTCTAGAATGGCGTACAACTCTTTTGGGACTGGGCTGACTTATATTCTTCCCAATCGAACTATCTTATCTTGGTGCGTGAAGTATTGGAGGAACAGATCCTCCATCTCTTCAGACTTTCAAACCCATGGCAAGAAAATTGTCCGATAAATCAGATAAGCTGTTATCTGTGTCTCCATGAAAAGCCACTTACGGCCATGTTAAAAGATATGTTTTGTGTCTTAGTCACTGCACTCAAGGATTATGAGATGTAGGGGAAAAATCATTAGATTAAAAAGGAGCTGGGGAGAGAATTTAAAACCAATATCCGAAGGGTGACAGAGATATAATTACGAACAACTCCTCACCTGACTTTTTTTTTTTCCCCACTCTTGTTTTTCTATAAAGTGTTTTTAGATTACTCGTGTCTATTCTGTAGCCATAAAGAACTCACAATAAAAGTAAATTCTAAACTTTCTTTTGACTGAGGTTTTTTTAACCTTTTCTGCACGGAAGTTACTTGACAGAGAGCATCTGTGGACAGAAAAAGGGTTCTACTTTGTGGACACATTCGTTTTATTAAAATTGGAAAAGAGCAAAAACCATATTTTGAAACATTTTTGAGAGCTTGAGACAGCATTTTTGTCTGTGGTTCTCTTGAATGTTCACTAAAGTGTCCTTGGTTTAATTAATCTGAACTGAGCCTAAGGCTTGAGGCAGCGTGTATGGCATCATGAGGCTGAAATCTAAAACGTTGTTTGGAATGGCACTGAACACTAAATTAATTCAGCCTGGGCAGTCCTGTAGTTTAAGATCATGTGGTCATATATAGCCTTAGTATGTTCCTTGCCTCAGCAATCTTCTTCAAGGAGGGAGAGAGCAGGAGCGGATGGCTAGTATAGGTTGTCCTAGAAGGCTGGAGCTGTGTCATTGCCTGGGAATTGAAATCTCTGCTTCTGCTCACTCTCAGAATCTAAAAAAGGACATATTTTTTCCTGAATATCCTATTTATCTGGTCTGGATTATTACTAAATATTTTCAGTGTTAATGGCTAAATATATACAGTTTCTAAGTATGCTTTAAAAAATACCTATTGCCAGTATCTGGGAAGCCCACTGTGTTGCCCACAAAAACCTAGCCTTTGCCCATTGCTTTCATGGCCTTTCTGGATTTCATTGACCCATTATGAACATCTTGGAGCAAGGGGGGGAATGCTTCTCAGGCACATGGGTGCCCAGGGGTTTTCTGCAGGTTCCGAGGGGCCGCATGTGCAGTGGGGACGCCTGTGATCCTGTGGTTTGCAGCTTTGAACACTTTCCTATTCAAAGAATGTAAGAATGCAGTGGGTTTTTAAGGAGATTTTTACTATTTAGCCTGAGCTGCAGATTGAAAGGATGATGCCAACAGGAATTTAAGCGTGGCTGGATAGTACATACAGGAATGTTTTCTATTCATTACAAGGATTTAAGAAAACTTTCTCTAATCCACATCTAGAATTCTCTTGATCATCATAGATCATCATAGATCAGCCAGGACAGCCATAAATACTCTTTCTTTAATGTGATCTCATATGTGGCATTACTTATTGTCAAAAAATGGTGTAAAAAGTAATAGGAACCACCTAGCAGTAAAGTAAAAAAAAAACAAAAAAACAAAACCAAACAAAAAAAACCAGATACAGAACACAAATGGGTCAGCATAAGGTTGTGATGGCTGGATACTGAGTGTTGAATTTTTAGTGCCTGAACACCAGCCATTAGACAGAAGAGCACTGCAAGGGGCTGGGGAGAAAAATGTGTGAGAGGGAGTTCACTCTGGCGTTGCTTTGTCTGCAAGTGCATCAGCTGGCCTTGGACTATTCCTTAATCTCTCAGCTGCTGATCACCACCACTCAGCCTTTACTTCTGAAGGCTTTCCTAGCGTTCATCTGTGGTTTGGCCTGTGCTTTGTGCAGAAAGCCTAGTTCTCCTTTGGCCTTTGGTGCCAGACTTCTTTCCAGGCACGTTCAGAGTAGGTATCAGAGAACAGATTGGTGAGCAGAGGAGTCCGCTTCTGACCGAGAGTTTTATTAACAATATGACTGCCCGGAGTGGTGAAAGTGGTTCTTAGAGAACCTGTGCATAGTTTTAACTTGAGCAAAGCGTGAGTGAAGAACTTAAAAATGTAAGCAGTTGAAGGAGATGCAGAAATGTTGAGTTATTTGGGTGGGAATTACCTTGCTGAAGCTTAAGAGTTTCGCAGTGCAATGATCAAAATACGAAGCTGTAAGTGCACGAACAAAAGCTTTGTTCTTCACTAACAGTAAGACTCAGCTATGCTGCACGTGATCAGAAGATATTTGAAGAAAACTAGTAGAGAAATTCAGTCTTGGGGGAAGAGGCCCTGGTAAAAAGTGATACTGATATTTCTTGTGGTAACACAAAGCAGTACATGGTTGCTGGTGAGAAAAATAGCAATTGATTTGGAAATGAAGATTGGGAGGGGGAAAACAATCCTCTTGGGTTTTTTGTGTGTTTGTTTGGGGGTTTTTGTTTGTTGGTTTGGTAGGGCTTTTTCTTTTTTTTTCTTCCAAATGTGTTCTTGAATAATTGGATTTCACCAAGGGGGGAATACAGGAGAGTGTGTGTGTGTGAGGGGAGAGCTTGGGGTAGAAACCATATCCTACCAGATGGTGGGTGATGCTGTGCCCTGTGGAGTCAAGAAAAATGGCTGCAGAAGCCTGAAAACAGATAAGAGGAAAAAATATGATTATCCTAGGATAACCTAAAACAGGTCAGTGAGATAAGTCGGAAGAAAGGCAGCTGAGTGCAATCAGGGGGAACATCTGTGAGGAAGAGATGACCCACAGCATGAGAAGCTGCTTAAATGTTTTCTGCTAAGCTTATTCCTTTTTAGAGGGATGGAGAATAGGAATAAAATTTTCTTTGCTGTAAAGGAATCTAAGTGTTGTAATCCTGTGTACAAGTATGTGCCTTCTCGTAGTTCTTATAGAATAGATCTATTTGACACACCCCAGCTTTATATTCCAATGTTGAGCGTGAGCTCCTAGATGATCTAATTTCTTACACAAGATAAGGGGATCACCAGAGTTTGGGTTTAGTAGTCAGACTTGCAGGAATAGCAGCAAATGCACTATGCTGAAAAGCAGTCACTAATGCACCTAAAAATTACATCTTCTCCATGAAGAACAATTTGTGTTTGGGTCGTGTTTTTAGGTGTATCTTCATAAACAAGTGGTCAGGAAACTTGCTAGTTTAAATCAAAGTTCAGCTTTTTTTCATTTCAGGAGATGTTGATTTCCCCAAGTATTGTGAAACGTAGGGGTAAATTGTCAGAGCTGGCAAAGGTAGGTGCTGACTACAAGAGTGTGAGCAGCTAAGTAATCGGACAAACTGTGTCAGTTGGGTATAAATTGACTTCATTTATGGAAAGGAGTGAAATCCTTCTGTCTTGCTTGCCCACTGGAGGTGTAGTTTTTTTTGCATTTGTTGTGAGTGATGTTGGTCTCTAATGGTACCTTTGATCACACAGTTAATGTATGCCTTAAGTAGGTTATCTTTTATATGACAGGCTTGTTATTTGCTCACATTCTGTAGTTTTGCAGCACAAAGTAGATTAAAGGAACCTTTCCCTTTGGTGATTATGTGTGTATGGGAAGTAGACCATAATCCCAGCCAAACAGTATTCAGTCTAATTTCCCTGGCTCCCTAAATTTAGCTTGAAGAGCTGTCAGTGGAGGAAAAACCAATTAGACTCCATAGCAGAGAAAACACTAATTTCCTTTGGCTGACAGCTCCTCCAAGGGTTTTTCAGCCAAGTAAAAGAACAGCTGAGAAAAGAAATAAGCCTTTGTGCTGGTATCAAAGCATCAGTCCAGTCCTCAGCTAGCCCTGCTAAACAGTCTGTTGGGAGTGTGGGTGGATGTTGGGGACTATAGACAGTGATGATAAAGCTGGTAGTGTCTGAACCCCAGCAGGTGTTGTCATCAAGAAAAGCTGTTGAGAGACGTTGGAGCTACGCTGCAGAAATGGTGGGCTGGATGGCTAGGAAGATGTGCCAACCCTGACCTCCAGCTGTCTGCTGTCTCTGCAGTGAAGCAGAGAAGTCTAATCTCTGTCTATGGCAATGCATATAATCTGCTTCTCGAGGGGGACTTGTTGCAAAGCCATCTGCTTGGCTGTAGAGGTTTTGGTTGGTGTACAGATATTGCTAGAGCATGACAACGAAGAACTGAAGCCAGAATGTGTGTCTGCAGTGAAGGGAGCATCGCCAGGTAGAGTCTAGAGACTAGGGCTGGCTGCACGTGGTATGGATGGCGGAGCAAGGAGGTCCCACCAGCAAGCCCAGTACCGTGGGAGCTATATGGACAGATGACAAACAATGAGGCAAATGCAATTACTGGCCTTTTGTGCCTGGATTCCACGTGAACAGGCAGAGCACAAAGGTACCACAGTCCTAAAACTACTGAACTTCTGGAGTTTAATGATTTTCTGTGCAAGGGAACTTGCAGGCCTGAGCATTTGTCTGTTTAACTTGTGTGTGACAAACGCTGTTTGAGGCAGATGTGTCATCTAGATTTAGGAGGCTATAAGACAAAGCTATATTGTCAGACCTGAAAGGGCGTTCCTTTTTCCTTCTCAGGTACTATGCCAAAATAAATAAATAAATAAAGTTGTATTTCTCTAATTCTTGAAAGGACAGAGCTTTTGCCTGCAACTCATCCTCCACCTGTCTTGTCCTTGCTAATTGCTTGTGTGACTCCAACCGAGATCTGGAAAGAGTCATTGAGAGAGGATGGTCTTGTCTCTGCACTGCTGAGGAAGATAAGGGTGTCCCATAATCCGTGAGACAGTCAGTGAGGTTCCTTATTTGTCTCAGAATTTTCCAGAATAAGGTAGACACTACTGGGAACTTGTGTAAATTCTGGCAGTTTTTTTTTCGCAGGTACTGTCTGAGGCTTCTGTAGTGTTCAGTATCAGTGTCAATCCTGACATGTGTATTCGATCCACTTTATAACTTCACAAGGATGTGAAGATCATCCTTGGAAGATAGCCTTGATGTTGATTGCATAGTGTATGTCCTAGAAATACTTACTTTTTTCTCCAGTTAGTGGGTGGTGGGGGTATGGGGATGTGTGTGTGTGTATTTTTATTCTGTATGATACCTCATACTGTAAAAAGGATAATGAAAAAGATCTGACACATTTTAACAATTCTTGCCTTGCAAGATCTGCCACTGCCTAATACAAGGAACGTGTCACTGTGGTATATGGCATATATTGTGGAGCTCTGCTCCAAAACCTGAGTCGCTCAGCAGAATCTGCTGATTGGTACATCACTTCATCGATACCTATCGAGTGGTACTTTTGTGCTCTTTCCCAGGGGAGCAAGGATTGGATTTTTAAAGGTGTGTAGACAGGCACAGGTGTCCTAACACTTTGGAAAATTCCATTTGGGTAATATTTATGTTTGGTTTAACTCAGTTACGTTGAGGACGGGTTTGAGCTCTGCTGCACAAGTGGCGTTGCCTGCGCGTTGAAGCGGGAGCATGCAGGCAGAACTGGAATGCAGCCTGAGTTCTGCAGAGGACTTGGCTTCTGGGACCTCCCAGTAACTGTTTTCTCATGCCAGTTAAGATGGTGATTATATCAAACAGTACTGTGTGAAAAGGAGCGGGCTTATACAGCTCTTGAGAAAACCCTGGTTGTATTAACGTAATGATTTAAATGAAGCAGTTAGCACGCATTCAGTTGTAAATCATTTTAGAGTTGATGCCTACAATAGCTTCAGCCTGTGGAAGGTAACATGAATAACTTCTATCTTGGGTGTGTTCTCCTGGGCAGAATATTGCAATATGCACAAACTTAATGTTTACAGAATGCTGTGCAAGCTTTGTTGAGAGCACCAAGACCCATCAGGTCCAAAAGTCTTTACAGGTTCTTTCACTTTTACTTGCCTGAAAGAAACACTTAAAATAATTTGAAATTATCTAAGTCAGGTTTTTTTTAATATCAAAACATACATCAAAGTGCATGGGAAGGCATTTGGAGAACAGAAGAAAAGGAAACAGTTTATAAAGGGGGAAAGGAAGTGTTTGTGAACAAGCCATGGGATTCTTTTGCTGTGGTGGTCTTGTGCATTCTGGTCTAAGTACTTTGTCACTGGATTTTTTTTTGTATTGTTCTACCTCTCTTGCACAGATAAGTTAAAGAATGATAAAATGCTTTTGATTAAATAGTTTTGGGATGCTAGATGTTTCAAAAACATGGGTTGAACAGTGCTGATTCCAAACATTTTTACTATTTCTTGCCATCTTAGAAGTAAAATACTCTGTAATTTGTAACACAGGCTAATTTCTCTTACATGGATGAGCATTTACTTTTTCTTAGTGGAATTAGTGTCTTTGAAGGATTTTTTAGAGGTCTTTCAGTAGAGCTCAGCAGCTTTTACCCCTAATACTTCTGGACTAAACAGAACAGTAATTTCACACTCTAGTTTACAAAGGACCCTAGGAAAGTCCCCATACCAGTTTATAAATAGGAATATACTGTCACTGTACTTTTGCTAGACTGTGTCCTGAATGAAGTACTTTTTCTGTATAGACTTTATTTTAAATCTTCATTAGAAAAAAAAATCTTCCCCCAAAATTGGATGTTGATATTAGAATAGTGAAAAGATAATTCACATCTTGCCAAGTGGCGCTCTATTGCCTTAACTTGTTTTTTTGTTTGTTTTTAAATGAAGATGGGAGGGATCCCAAAGTACAGAAATGATAGTTTTATGTGACTGGATTATAAAAATTACTTAGATTGTCATGGAGCAAGGAGAGGTGTTTTTTTTATCCAGGTTGTTGGTGACCTTGTGAGGTAAATAAGTGTTTAGAAACAAAAGAAAGAGAGGTAGAACTACAGATAGTGAAGTGCTGCTGGGTAGGAGCCTTCAACACCTATCTTTTCTCAAGTGCAAGAACTTTGTTTCACAAAGAATATCAGCCTGATATGATACTGGAAGAGTTTGAGGAGTTTGCTCTAAATCATGCTGTTTCAGACCCTGTCTTCCCTTCTTCATCCTGTACAGGTCAGGATAGCTTTATTGTATTTGGTGCAGTCTAATTCTACAGAACAAGAGTGGCTGAATTTCCATTAGGTACTGGAAGACAACAAGCTTTGTTGACTCCAGTTTATTTAAGTGCATCTTATACAATGATTTAAAAATCTGTAAGGAGAAAAAAAAAATGTTTGAATTCAAAGCAGCAGCTGTGGGATTTCCCTATGATATTGAGGTATAAAGAGTATAATGCTGTTGAAATGGCAGGATGCTGGAGAATGCTGAGAACCACACACCCAAGGAATTTGTGGTATTGTCCAGGCTCACTTTGATATTTTTAGTTGTAAGGAAGGTAACAGAGCTTACATCTAGAAATTGCCTGAGGTGCTAAGAGGCTTTTACGTGAATGAATGTGTCTTTTGAAAGAAAAGTTTGACAGGTCTGCACTTAGGGTTTCTGCTTGTCATTTATCATTCTCCTGTCCAGAGTTTCATGCATGGGGAGCAGAAACAGTGCTGTGTGACCAAATGCATGCTGTAAAGAGCTCTAACAGAAGGGGGAATAAAAGCTTTGAGACACAGTCATCAAATATCTCAAAAGAGGAAGCCTCCTGAGCAGAACAATTTCAAAGTAGAACAGGTACACATAAACAGCGTAGGAATAGAAGAAACAGTCCACCAAGTTCTTTTATCTCCACCTGAATCACTGTAGCAAGTCAGTCCTACAGAAATAATTCTGTACAAATAGAGCTGGTTTAGTGAGAAGTAATACCTGTGTAATAGGGGTTTAGTCCTCCAGCATTTTGTGTTCATCGCTCTAAGATGCTTCTAAAATAAATTTTCCCCTGTTTTTTTTTATCAGTGTCCCAAAACTACTGAGATGCCTAACTTCATTTGATTAATTATCTAGTTGACTAGGAAGATAATTACTCTAAATGGCTGCTCAGTTGTCCTACCCCACTTAGAGACAGATTATTTCACCTTTAAACATGTTGAATAATACTAAGATTAGTTCCACTGATGTCATGAGGTTTAATTGTGGAGCATGTTGCCATCATGTGAATGAAGGTGGTAGGCTGAATCCTTTGATCCAGTTACCTCATACCTTTCAATGATCTGTAGAATAATGGAAATTAAAATCTCAAAGGTGTATTTTAAATCCAGCATGAATGTCATTTCTTTCACATGGAAAGCTAGGTGCTTACACTCCAGCTTTACCCAGGCTAAGAGAAACATATTCAAAGGCCAGACCACTTAAATGCAGCTCCATTCTTTTCAATAGTGCTCAACAAAGTGGAATAAGTGTGCAGAGGCACATGTAAGCAGCTTTGCTTTTACGTAAGTTGTGCTGTTGATAGAGAATGATGAATTTTGGTTCCCTTCAAATTACTTATATGCAGAAGAATTTAAAATATTCCAATGTTTTAAGTTCATTTTTCATTGCCATTCTCTTAATTTGCTAGCGTCCATTAAACAAAACTGAATTTTCATGTGACTTTAGGTGTTAAGTACTTGAAAGAGGACACACAAGAATTTCTGTAGCACTGCATTTATAGAACTACACTTCTATATTTAAATGATCCTAAATTAGCTTTCTATTTCTATCACATACATTTGCAATTCCTCTATGAGAGAAAATTAATCACATCTTACAGATCATATCTGTCTATAGTTAACAAGAATTTTACTTACCCATAAAAACTGTATCTCTCCAGAACAGGGACAATAAAGAATAGCTGATCTGCACTGTGAGCCTTTGTCCTTTACAGCTAGCAAGCTGTGAGTGAGGGGGGATATGTTATAGCTTTCAAGCTGACGAGTAGCCCACAGCATGCTCACTCTTTTCTCCTTCTGTCTTTTTCTGTGACCCTGTTCTTCAAATGCGTCTAATACTCCATAATTACTTAATCCTCTGCCCCTGCTTGTGTTTCCAGTTCTTAGATGTCATTAACAGAAATGGAAACACGGGTAATTATCATGCTGGGAGATAAACTTTCAGATCTTCAAGATAATTTATATTGTTCCCCTCTACTGTCATTCAGAGGAGTGATTACTGAATCTAGTAAGATTTCTAAGAGAGACCAGATCCCGCATTGGCATCTGGGTACACCAGCCAGGTTTTAAGAAACGTTTGGCTCCTAGAAGGGTTTTCTCAAGTCTAGCCAAGCTATATCAATGCCTGAAGCTTACTGGGTGGATGCGAAGTGTTTGAAAAAGCCTGATCCAAACTCATTCTGCTTCACACTCGCCTTTCAAGTTTATGTGGCTGAAGCATACGGGGATGTTCTTTTCTCTTCCATAAAGATAACGTTATAGCCTGAAGCTGCCATCTCTGACTGACTGTTTTTGATCAAGTAGAATATTGTTGTTTTTCATTTGTTTTTTAATATTCTCCTTTTTTTTTTTCTGTAATGGTTATGAAAAACAATGCTATCTTTTAAACAATAGTTTCAAAAATGTGTTGTGTTTTTTTTTCTTCTGCCTTTTTCAGCCCACTTTATTGGAAAGCCCAACCTCTACCAAATAAGAGGCAGTTATAGGATGGCTTACGAAGTATGTGCTGTGTTCTGTTCAGGATGCATTACAACCCCCTAGAAGTGCTGCAGTATGAGTTAGAGGAAAAGCTGGCTGCCAGCTAATACTATTTAAAGATTGTTCCAGTAAGCAGGTTGAGCTTCCCAGTATGGTGCTGCCTGGTGGTGGTTGTGTATCATGGTGTTCGTGGTAGTAGCAGTAGGCTCCAAATCTGTAGCGTTCTAAAACTTCACTGCACTGTGGAGTTATAATCGCTGTGGTGATTATAACACTGGAGGGAGTTTAAATTGCTGACACTTAAAGATAAAAAGCGATCTGATAATGAGTTTGGAGCCTGAGGATCCTGTTAAGGAGGTTGGGATGTTTTACTGACTCTCCTGCTAGATAATTAAAAAGCTAGTCCCTTTGTCTGGGCTTACGGAGAGGGAGGGTGAGCTGAATGCTTTCTGGAAATTATTTGTTTTTCCACTTGTAATAGTATGTGGCAAATGAATTTGAAAATAAAAATCCTAAGGTCAAGATTGCTACGTTACATCTGGTAATGGGGAAAACTGCTTATGTGTCTATCAGGTGTTTACATTGTCACATTCAGAAAAAAATGTGTTGTACAGATACTGGAGAATAGTATAGCGTGTATGTTTGACTGCTTAAAAGGGGCCAAGATCGGCCACGGATCAAGCTACTTGTCACAAAACGATGACACCACCTTGCCAGTTCAGGAATTGCCAAGATGAATTGGTTCTTGACCGCTGTTGGGTATTGCAGGTACCGCTGCTCATTGTACTGTAGTTCAAGTACTGCTGATTATTGAGATTAGAGTGTGGGCCAGGTCTCAAGCAGGATTGCCACGTGCTGTCAGCATGGGCAGAGGTTGTGATGTTTCTGAAATGCAAGAGGGGTTGATGTTAGCCTTTTCTATGGGCAGACATTGGAAACTGTGAAGCCCCAAAAGAGAGAAAATACAAAGCACAGAGGGACCCAGTAGGTGTTGTTACTGCAGTATTAAGTATGCCAGAAGCATCCGACCTCCCCAGGGGCCAGTTCCCGTGTCTTTTGAAGTCAAGGGGAATTTTTTCAAAGGACCACTGGATCAGGCTCATGGATATGTAGAAAATGGTGATAATGGAAAAAGAATGAACAACTTGCCGCTGTAAAAGACTTGAAGACAAAAAGGAAACAAGGTATACAGCAAATGAGTGAAGACAAGTAAGAAATCCATCAGATAAACTCATTTTCAGTGTCATTCATCATCTTGCTGCAGTGAATACTAATGAGAAAACAGAGCTTCATAATATTGCACAGAGCACTGACGAGCAGCCAGGTATGGAAATCCTGTGCCAAATGAACTGTGATTTTTATATGCAAACTAATCAGTTGCAAAGATTATGGCAAAACAAGACAGTATGGGAATCCAAATTTTTACAACAGCACTGTTAGCTGAAATGCTCTTTCTGTTTGAATAGAATCCTGCAAACCCATTGCAAGAGGCACTGCAGAAGGTGTTGATTGTGCTAGGTGCTGTACACATTCACAGTGAGCAGTTGTTGTGCTGAGCTAGTTTACAACCAAACAGAACAATCGGAAAATATCTCATCAGTAACCTGGCGGGGGAGGATCAGTGGCAGAGGTGGTGAGAGGACCCAGTGGTGTTCCTCAGGTGGGGGAGGCCCAAGCTCTGCTCTGGTGACTTGTTAGCTGAGAGGGGACAATGTGCTTGGGTGTGAGACTGACCACGTGCCTGTACAGTTTCTGAAATGAAGCTTGGGTCACCAGGGCCTCTGCATAAGGCATCTGAGGTGTGTGTGTATACATATATATATATATATGAGGTGTATATATATACCTCCTCTTCTAGACATCTTTGCTTTGCAGATGCCAATCTTTTTCAGCAAAAGAAATTATATAAAACAAATGGAGGACTTTTTTTTTTCTTTTTTAGTTGATGGATTGCTTTAAGTTAATTTAATATTCTGCTTTGTGATGTATCTCATCTGAAGATTAATATACTCCACTCTCATGAGACCTCACTTGGAATTCTGCATCCAGTTTTGGAGCCCCTGTGACAGGTAGGATATGGATGTGCTGGAACGTGTCCAGAGAAGGGCCACGAGGATGATCAGAGGGCTGGAGCACCTCTCCTATGGGG